>CM042540.1:11752073-11774573 GCA_023630585.1 Cranoglanis bouderius
ATGAGTATTAAAATTCTTTGTGGAGCTCCGACCTTTGAGGGCTTTATTATATGAGCCTTTGAGCCTTTGCATGACAAGCAGCTTTACTCTCAACTCTCTTGATGTTCACGCTACAGCAGTTTGGCATTTTAGAGTCCTTTTAGAAATGCTTGAGAAAGTCACATGTTCAGAGAGGAAGGTGGCAAAATGGGGCTCAAAAGTCATTAGGTGCACTACATGTACACTGGGAGGAAAGAGTATGTGTAGCACAGCTCAGTAGAATGCTATTTAACCAGTGTGATGGCCTGGAGGAAGTTGGAAGCTCTGGGTTAATGGAGGGTGAAACTGACATTACCCTGCATTTTGGGACTTTTGATTTTCTCCAAGTTTGTTGATAGCTTGTATATGCTTCCAGAAGATTCAATAAGATTCAACTGAATCAATTAGAGCCCTTCAAGATGTTTACAATAAACTAAGACCCACTGGCAGGCCCACACTTACATTCCTCACTCTCGTAAATACTCACCTTTCCCATTGGTTTCACTGAATAATGCATTGTCGTAACTGATTGATATGGTTTAAGATGGTCAGCTGAATAATCAGCTGGGAGTTTACGGCGTTAAAGAGGTTACTTTTTTTAATATGATGTAACAGCGCAACTATAATTTGCCTTGATTTGAAAACTGTAGTTTTGTAAAAACACTATGATAGATGATCAATGTGTTGGTGTCTCTCTTTCTCACAGCATTTGGAACCCTGGAAGCTCTACGCAACAGTAGGAGTTTTACTGGCTATTGACGTCCTGTCTCTGATGATCTGGCAGATTGTTGACCCTTTGCACATTACCTTAGAGGTGCTTCAATTCTATTACCAGAATGCATAGTTATGTAGAAAACCTCTGTAATAATATTGTGAGATGCAGCACTGCAGTCAGGTTTGATCTAAAATTCTATGGATTTGTTGTTATGTTAAAAGTAATGCTCAAATGTTGATTTATGAAACCTGATATTCTTATACAAAAATGTTCTTACATGACTTGAGTAAAAATACCACTTCTGTCGTGATAATTTATAAGAAAAAACGTAACAATCAAGAAAATCTCTCAAGTAAGAGTAACTAAGTCTGTATCATGGAAAAACTACTTGAGTAATTACATTACAGATTACTTTTTCATATGTCTACCACTGATACAACTAATCAAAAGTTTCCAAAGAATGCATGCAATAATTGTGTAACTATACAAGTGAACACCATCTTTATTATCAACAGTATATAAAGAAAGGTAACATTAGCTGGCTAGCTAACTAAACCAAATGCTATTGGTTTTAGCAGCTTGCTAGGTTTGTTAGCTAGCACATGTTAAGTCATACATGTTTCTAATTATGTAGTTTGCTACCTTACACATTATCCTGGGCATTATAGGCTGTAGCAGTACTTAGATAAAGAGGGGTACAAAAGTCTGAGACCAAATTGAAAATCTGGATTTTTTTTTTTTTACTGGAAATAAACAAAGTTTTAGAATTTTGAAAAACAGGAAATGTGCAACATCTTGACTATTCAGTATTCGAGATGTTGCACAATTTCTAGGTCACTATTTAAATGTAACAAATTTGTGATATTGACCTTTTGGTGGTCTCAGAATTTTGGACTCGACTGTATATTTAACACTGCAGGCAATCACTACCAAATATTGAAGTGTCATCATAGGTTTAATACAGAGTTTTCATAGTGTAGAAAAAGATTGGGCTAGCTAGTTTAGCTCACTCGGCTAGCTAATGGCTTCCCTGTACACGTCTCAGCAGGTTGGGTGTTGAGCTGTGAAATGACGATATCTCCACTAGTTTCAGCTCGCATAATTTGTAGGTCATTATCATGCTGTTTCATTTGAAGCATTTAAAACTGAAGATGCCTGATAAATTAGGGCAGTGATACCCATCTGTCTCCACTGTCTCAGACATTGCTGCTGTTGACTAAAGCATTTGGCACCTGAAATGTAGACTTTTGGCAGGAAATTTTATTTTGATTGGCTCTTGAAGTTAAATAATTTAAAATTTGGACATATTGTCTTTTGGTTGGCTTATACTCTTCCAGCATTAAATGCAATACTATATATATATTTTTTTGCTCCAGTTTTTTTCTACCATGATCAAAAATAAATGTAACAAAGTCAATTATTATATTTTTCAAAAACTTAAGTAAAAGTATTAATTATATATTAATTATACTCAAAAAAGTATACTTAAATACTTATTTAATAATACTCAAGAACGAACCATAACAGCGAATTATGTACGTAAATACTTTAATGAGAGTACATTTAGTTACTTTTCACCCCTGTTTATGTCCCACCATATAAGGATATTTGATGGTTTTCTCTAAGCAGAGTTGATACATTTGTTCACATGCACATGGTTTTTAAAGAAGCCACTGGTAGGAAGCATTTAGAAACATTTTTCAAGTGTTTATAGAAACATTTATGAATGAATTACAAACCCATATTTAGGATTAATATATACATAAGGGTCTGATTTATGTTTTAAACATTTATCATTTGCAAACAACTGCATACTTACAGCATTTCAGCTGCCTCTGTTATGTAGCTAGTTACATACAGTGGCACCCTTGGTAAATATGAGCAAAGAAGGCTGTGAAAAATTGTCTTTATTGTTTAACCTTTTGATCTTTTGTTCAAAAAAATAAAAAAATAAAAAAATACTCTGCTCTCATGGATATCAAACAATTGCAAACACAACACAGCTTTATCAAAAAAAAAAAAAAAAAAAAACTTGGTTAAATATAGGTGTGCAACGATTATTGGCACCCCTATGAATTCATATGAGAAAAATATATTTTAAGTATATTCCCATTGATATTTTACATTTTTTACTACACCTGGGTGACTAGGAACAGGAAATTGTTCAACCATGACTTCCTGTATAGGAATATAAATATGAGGTAACACAGGCCAAATTCCCTTAGTCATTCATAACAACGGGTAAGACCAAGGAATATAGCTGTGATGTGCGGCAAAAGGTTGTTGAGCTTCAAAAAATGGGAAGTGGCTATAAGAAAATAGCACAAGGATTGAAAATGCCCATTTCCACCATCAGGGCAATAATTAAGAAGTTCCAGTCAACTGGAAATGTTATGAATCAACCTGGAATTGGATGTGTCTATATTGTCTCAACGCACTCTGAAGAGGATGGTTCCAGTGGCCAAAAAATCTCCAAGGATCACAGCTGGAGAATTGCAGAAGTTAATTGCATCTTGGGGTCAGAAAGTCTCCAAAACTACAATCCGAAGTCACCTACATCACCACAAGTTGTTTGGAAACCTCTACTCTCATCCAAAAACAAACTCAAGTGTCTTCAGTTTGCCAGACAGTACTGGAACTTCAAAAGAGATTGGGTTCTTTGGTCAGATGAAACCAAAATAGAGAGTTTTGGCAATAAACACTAGAGGTGGTTTTGACGCACACAGAGAGGTAGCCATATGGAAAAGTACCTCATGCCCACGGTTAAATATGGTGGTGGCTCTTTAATGTTTTGGGGCTGTTTTTCTGCCAGAGGACCTGGATATTTTGTTAGGACACATGGCATCATGGACCTGACTGCCTCTGCCACAAAGCTTAAAATGGGCCGTGGTTGGATCTTCCAGAGGGACAATGATCCAAAACATACATCAAAATCCACACAAAAATAGTTTACTGATCACAAAATCAAGGTCCTGCCATGACCATCCCAGTCCCCTGACTTGAAACCCATAGAAAACCTGTGGGGTGAACTGAAGAGGAGAGTCCACCAGTGTTTGAAGGATCTGGAGAGATTCTGTATGGAGGAATGGTCTCAGATCCCTTGCCATGTATTCTCCAACCTCATCAGGCATTATAGAAGACGACTCAGAGCTGTTATCTTGCTCAAAGGGAGGTAGCACAAAGTATTGAATAAAAGGGAGCCAATAATTGGTGCACACCAATATTTAACAGATATTTTTTATAAACCTGTGTTTTGTTTGCAATTGTTTGATATCCATGAGATCAGAGTATTTTTGTGATTTTTTTTTTAACAAAAGATCAAATGTTTAAACAATAAAGACAATTTTCCACAGCCTTCTTTGCTTATATTTACCAAGGGTGCCAATATTAGTGGAGGGCTCTGTAAGTTTTTCTAAAGATGAACATGTGAAATGAAACTGAGGCTGAAACTGGTTGAAAGTTCTGTACCTTTCACCCAGCCTAACTTTCTCTCTCTCTTTCTCTCACTCTCTCTGTTTCTCTTTCCCCCGCTCTCTCCTGCTTCCTCCCTCACTGTCCCCTCTTGGTATCTGTCTGAGCAGAAGTTCACTAAAGAAGATCCTAAAGGAGATCTGGATTTTTTGATTCAGCCTGTACTGGAGCACTGCAGCTCAGAGAAGATGAACACATGGCTCGGTACTACATCCTTCATCTCTATCTAGTCTCTCTCTCTCATGTCCTTTTCTATTTCTCTTTCATTTTCATATTCATTTATAATTTCATTCTTTATATCATTCTTCTTTATTCTTTCTGCCTATTTCTTAGTCTCTTTTCCGTCTGAGCACAGTTTGGGATTCAGTGATCTGGGTCAATGCAAATGTCTTGGACACAGAGCAGGATGTTCTCATTTTGCGCAAAAGAAAAAAAAAAAAAAAGGTCAATCTACTGAGGAATCAGTGACAAGTATTAAGGCAAATTCTTAAGACAAATGAACTTTGTTCTCAGGACCTGTATGGTCAGGATTTGTATGGCCATGTATTTGCTATGTATTCCCTATGTATGAACACAAAACAGCCTTATTGGGAGGAAAAAGCTATAAATTGTGACAGTGCTGCAGGGACAGTGGCCTAGTTTACCAAGATACGGAGGCCAAACTCATGCATATCAAGAAGACATGGGCAAGCATCCTAAATCCATCATCTTAGTTTGGAGACACTGACATGTGGTAGAGGAGAGACCTTACTGATTACTGCAGATAACTACACTGGTTGAAGGCAGGGAAATAAAACCAATAAACGTCAGTTATGTGACAGATTGTGTGAATTTTGCTCAATATATCTTTTCAAAAATATTATTCAACAGTGAAGTTGTATTTCTGTATTGCTGTTGCTGCTCAAAATTGTGTAGTTCTTAAAACTTTATCAGGGTGCATTATATTCCATTACCGAAGTGTTAAATGCAAGTTTTTCTTTGCTGTTATTGGAATTACAGCTTATAATTACAGCCAGTTTCTTGGCACCTAATTTTCTCTCATGCTTGCTCTGATAAACATTCACGCTCTGTTACTGTTGAGTGAAATTATCAGCAGCGTGGAAATTTCTCACAGTTTCAGTAGAGGACAGCAGAGCTACAGTCTGCAACAAATGTTCAGTATAGATAGGGTGAGGGGGAACTCTCAGAATGGCTCAAGCCAACGCTGGGAGGAAATCATGACTAAAACGATACTGATGTCTCATCCCAGGCATGTCCCCCTTTTTTTTTTTTTTTTTTTTTTTTTTTTAAACATTTACATGTTTACGTGTTCTTTAAGTGGCAGATATTTAATTCACACTGACTTATAGTCAAGCCAGGACCAACCCACATGCACACAGGTGAGTAGTTAAGAGTTAACTCATCATAGGCTCATCAATAGCTCTCTGACAGTCCTCACAACCCCCTGATCACTAGCACAGTAACTGTAACTGTAACTGTAAAGCCTGAACCACCACATTTTAATACTATGCTTCCTAGAACATAAATAATTCTCTGAAGATCTTAGCAACACTATTAAGTTGGTATTAAGAGGCAAAGTTATATCTCATTTGGTAGACAATGAAAAGAGGAAACAACACAAAGCTGAAACAGGAGAAGAAAAATACTGGCATTTGGAAATGTTAGCATATGAATGTCCTTTGCCACATTTCTTTCAACTACATACTTCTCTGTAACTGTTTGGTTTTGTGTTTATTAGCCTACCTGTATCACTTAAATTTAAAATGATAAGAATACAGTAATAAACTAAAATGTATTTTCTTTTTTTCTTGCTTTAACCTTACCATACATTATTACACTAATTGTCTTTACTGATTAGTTACCATGGCTATATGCATTTTATCAATGACTCATCTTTATCATTTTAGTATGTGTCATGCTAGTCACTTTACTATTATAATGTATCCTAAGCTAGCTAATGACTGAGGCTAATGATTCAGCTGTGGAGCACAAACAATGTAAAGGGACAGTGACTGTGGAAGCAAACTGTCAAACAAAACTGTCAGGAATAGCAACACTTTCCTCAGATGTGTTGGTAAATTACCAAGAAAAATTTCTGTACAACTAAAATTACTCTGTAACTACATTAAGCTTGACTGCTAACTGAACTTCCATGGGTTTTCCCATACTGAGAAATGACAATATTGGGTCACAGCTCGTGAGCATAGATCTGTCAGAAAATTTCCACTTTCAAAGCAGTGAATACTGCAACAGTGGCCCATTTGTGTAGACGTTTCTTATAAACATTGAACACACAACCACATTTGACTGTAGCATTAGGCATATACTAAAAGAATACTTGCAGGTACTTGTAAGTGGCAAATTACTTTACTTGTACTTACTGTATGACTAAAAAGTAATTTGGCCCGTTCTTTCAGGTGTATAACCACAGCTTGTATGGCCAATTAGGATATTGTGTTGAATACGCTGCAGAGCTTATGTATTTGAGATTCAGTCAATGCTGTGCAATTTGCTGTCATTAGAGCACCACTGTATGGAAGAAATATCATGTCGGGTATCATTATCATTTATTTATGAAGAGATGTATTAATTCAATGCATAAACCTCATCACGCAGAGTAATTAATGCTATTTTTCCACTTCTGTTCCCAAAACACAAACAAGAAATGCTTGATTCTCACCTTTTTCTCTTTAGGAGTGGTGTATGGCTATAAGGGCCTGCTCCTGCTGCTGGGCATCTTCCTGGCCTATGAGACCAAATCAATCTCCACTGAAAAGATTAATGACCACCGAGCCGTCGGCATGGCTATCTACAACGTGGCTGTGAGTATGACTGCTGGTTGCTGCCATTCACAGCACTGCTAATGATTTTCTGCCTCTAGCATCTCTGTACAGCTGATATGGTACCATGTCATCCACATACTGGACATGATGCAAATCATTTTATGTGATGGCTTGATTTAATAGATTGTCACTGTCAGTCAAAAGTTTCTGAACACTATATTAGAACATTTTTGTTTAAATGACTTCATTTTAAATCTTGTAAAATTTGTAACCAAGAAATATGTGTTAGTGAATTGAAAAATGTTAATTATTAAATGTTTAGTGAATCAAGAAATGTTAGAAATGACATGATTTCGTTGGAACAATCTAGATCTAATCTAATCAGAAAAGGCCAAAGTCTTTATAACTTTAATTACGTACATTATATTTCTGTTTTAGAGTTAATACTAGCTCTGTCTATGAGTCTTTTATCTATAGCCTTAACCCTCCAAGCATTCCTGCCTTTAAAAAATCACTCAGAGTTGCATTACTCTTTTTATGAGAGGTCATAAAATGGAATTTGCTCCTTTTTTGGGGCTGCCTGATTCCCGCCTCCGCCCTGTGTGCACTCCGCCTCCGTCGCTGAGTTTGCATGTTCTCCTCATGCTTCGGAGGTTTCCTCTGGGTAGTCCGGTTTCCTCCATGCGTTGTAGGCTGATTGGCATCTCTAAATTGTCCGTAGTGTGTGAATGATTGCGTGTGCAATTGTGCCCTGCGATGGCTTGGCACCTTGTCCATGGTATCCCTCACCTTGTGCCTTGAGTATCCCCTGGGATAGGCTCCACGACCCTCTGTAGGATAAGCGGAACAGAAAATGGATGGATGGATTTCAAAAATTATTATTATAGGTCCAGAAATGCTTTAAAAATTACAGATTGCACCTTTAAAAGATATAGAATGCAAATTTCTGCAGTGGTGTGGCCTCCAAGACATCTTGTTTTTGAGGTTCTAACAATATTTCAACCATATTTTCTTATTAAAATCTCTCTGTATGTGACTTGACCATAAAATGTCCATAATTCTCTCCAAAACTACTCATAAAACCCGTACTTTGGGTTCATGCTGGTTTATTCCAGAATGTTAAATTGTGTAAACAGAGATTTTTTTTCAAATTGTACAAGAGACTTGTAAAAAAAATGAAGCCTAGATTGCTGGTGCTGAACACTGTGCTTTCTTGCCTGGCTGCTTGAGAACAGTTCCAGTAATAACTGCAAGTGCTTTGAAGGATGATTTGCATAATTGAAACCATTTCTCCAAATCCCCTCCCTCTAAAACGGGTTTAATGAGAAAACAAGAAAACACTTGACTGGAACATGAGGGTGGCAGCAGCTTTTACCAATTGCAGAAGATTTCAGTTTCATCAGATAACGTTTCATATCTTTGTAGTTTCTCATAGTCAGTTTTATTCAGAGGTAAATGTAGATTTTCTGTCTGTGAGGACATGACTCTTTGAAATAAACACTCAAATCCTGTGAATATGTAAAAATAAATTAGTAACTTTAGTAGTACAATATGATGGTGCAAGTAAATGCAATTTTAGAGGTTAGATACACAAAAAAATGCTCTCTTGATGTGCAGTCTGCTATTCTCGTGTCCTTTTTTAGACATACGTTTATTTTCCTCTAGACATAAGTTAACCATTTTTCCACATCCAATATCTATCTTCTCTGAATTCTTTAAACCTATCCAACTGACCATTCCCTGGGCAGGATGAAATGCAATTTGTCACCTGCAGTTTCTCAGTTTGTACCATTTTCATCAGACTACTGCTTAAAATAATAATAGTTTGTCCTGATGTCTGGTGCATTAGCTGCACTGTGGATTTTGTATAGATCTACACTATATGGACAATAACATTTGGACACCTGACCATCACACCTATATGTGGTTCTTCCCCAAACTGCTGCCACAAAGATGGAAACAGACAATTGTATAGGATGTCTTTGTATGCTGTAAAATTAAGATTTTCCTTCACTGGAACTAAAAGGCACAAGCATGTTCCAGCATGACAGTGCCCCTGTGCACAAAGTGATATTTATAAAGGCATGGTTTGCCAAGGTTGGTGTGGAAGAACTTGAGTGTCCTGCACAGAGCCATGACCTCAACCCCACTGAACACCTTTGGGATGAACTGGAATGCTGCCTGCACAAAATGCACATAAGAGTATGATTGGTCAAGTGTCCACATACTTTTGGCCAGTGTATTTTAATTCGTGACATCTCATAAGAAGTGACTCTGAATGGTTGCACGACAGCCAATCATAATTTATGAACTAATATCTCATACTGTATATGAGTGTTTGTTAAGTGATATTTCTCATTAGCTGAGGTTGTGTTGATTGTGGGTGATTTATACTTTATATTTGTTTATGCCTCCACCACTCAGTGGTAAGGGTATTTCTTCCATACAAATTAGTGACAAGAAGGACTAGACTTGTTGGTGGAGGAGGCGAGTTCTACTTGTTTTCATAATAAAATCTCTTAACTTTTTATGCATGTATGCAAAGGCAGAAAGGGCTTGATGTACTTTAGGTCTAAGACAGTTAATTAAAATGACCCCCCCACCCTCTCTCTCTCTCTCTCTCTCTCTCTCTCTCTCTCTCTCTCTCTCTCTCTCTCTCTCTCTCTCTAGGTTCTATGTATGATCACAGCTCCTGTGACGATGATTCTCTCCTCTCAGCAGGATGCCTCTTTTGCCTTTGCCTCTCTGGCTATAGTGTTCTCAGTCTACATCACTTTGGTGGTGCTCTTTGTGCCCAAGGTGTGTAAATCAAAACAGCTCATAAAACTTAATTATTTTCGTTTTATTTTAAACTAGCTTTCTGTTTCCCTTGCACTGTTCCTTGTCTTACTGTTCTCTTTACATGAAGCGGTATTGCTTTGTATGTTCCTCATATACTTTCCATCAGCTCCATATGCTTTTGTAGTTTTGTCATGAGTTTGACAAAGGGTTTCTCCTGCTGTTATGTAGATGCGCCGTTTGATCATGCGTGGGGAGTGGCAGTCTGAGCAGCAGGACACACTGAAGACGGGATCATCTACCAATAACAATGATGAAGAAAAATCACGGCAGCTCGAGAAAGAGAATCGAGAACTCCAGAAGATCATTCAGGAGGCATGTCTAGCATCTGCATCTCTTTTGTATTTCTATCCTAAACATGGTGGAGGTAGTGTCATTGCTTGGGCTTGCATGGCTGCTTCTGGAACAGGCTCGTTAATCTTTATTGATGATGTAACTCAAGATGGTAGCAGCAGAAATAATTCAGAAGTTTACAGGAAAATTCCGTTTTCCAATTTACAGAGAAATGCATCCAAATTAATCGTGAGGAACTTTATCTGCATCTCTTTTGTGTTTCTATCCTACAGTCTTGTGCCTTTCAAAACTATGCCCATGTAAGACAGCTACAGTCAGGTCCATAAGTATTTGGACAGTGTTAGAATGTTCGTAATTCTGCCTCTGTACACCACCACAATGGCTTTGAAATGCAATCAAGCAATCAAGATGTGATTGAAGTGTAGACTTTCATCTTTAATTCAAGGGGTTTAACAAAAAATACTGCATTAACCATTTAGGAAATACAGCCATTTTTACAGGATCAAAAGTAATTGGACAATTGACTGATAAGCAGTTTCATGGTCAGGTGTGGCCTATTTCCTCGTTATTCCATTACAAATTAAGGAGATAAAAGGTCTGGGGTTGATTCCAAGTGTTGACTTTGCATTTGATAGCTGTTCATGGGAACTCTCAATATGCTGTCCAAAGAGGTGTTGATGCAAGTGAAGGAAGCCATAATTAAGCTGAAAAAACAAAACAGACCTATCAGAGAGACAGCAGAAATTTTAGGAGTGGCCAGATCATCAATTTGGTACATTCTTAAAAAGAAGGAATGCACTGGCGAGCTCAGCAACATTAAAAGGTCTGGAAGACCACAGAAGACAACTAAAGTGGATGAATACAGAATTTTTTCCTAGTTGAAGAAAAACCCCTCGACACCCTACACAGGTTGCCAGCCCATCGGAGGGCACAATCTCACACACTTTCACACACCCATTCGTAAACTTGGAAATGCTAATCAGCCTACAACACATATCATTGGACCGCGGGAGGAACCCGTAGTACCCAGTGGAAACCCCCGAAGCACGGGGAGAACATGCAAACTCCGCACACACAGGAGGGCCGCGGGAATCGAACCCTGGAGGTGTGAGTCAAACCTGCTAACCACTAAGCCACCATGTCTTTTATATATATATATATATATATATATATATATATATATATATATATATATATATATATATATATATACACACGCACACACAGTGAGGGGAAAAAAGTATTTGATCCCCTGCTGATTTTGTATATTTGCCTACTGACAAAGAAATGATCAGTCTATAATTTTAATGGTAGGTGTATTTTAACAGTGAGAGACAGAATAACAACAAAAAAATCCAGAAAAACGCATTTCAAAAAAGTTATAAATTGATTTACATTTTAATGAGTGAAATAAGTATTTGACCCCTTCGACTTAGTACTTGGTGGCAAAACCGTTGTTGGCAATCACAGAAGTCAGACGTTTCTTGTAGTTGGCCACCAGGTTTGCACACATCTCAGGAGGGATTTTGTCCCACTCCTCTTTGGAGATCCTCTACAAGTCATTAAGGTCTCAAGGCTGACATTTGGCAACTTGAACCTTCAGCTCCCTCCACAGATTTTCTATGGGATTAAGGTCTGGAGACTGGCTAGGCCACTCCAGGACCTTAATGTGCTTCTTCTTGATCCACTCCTTTGTTGCCTTGGCTGTGTGTTTTGGGACATTGTCATGCTGGCATACCCATCCATGACCCATTTTCAATGCCCTGGCTTAGGGAAGGAGGTTCTCACCCAAGATTTGACGGTACATGGCCCCATTTATCATCCCTTTGATACGGTGCAGTTGTCCTGTCCCCTTAGCAGAAAAACACCTCCAAAGCATAATGTTCCCACCTCCATGTTTGATGGTGGGGGATGGTGTTCTTGGGGTCATAGGCAGCATTCCTCCTCCTCCAAACACGACGAGTTGAGTTGATGCCAAAGAGCTCGATTTTGGTCTTATCTGACCACAACATTTTCACCCAGTTCTCCTCTGAATCATTCAGGCAAACATCAGACGGGCCTGTACATGTGCTTTGTTGAGCAGGGGGACCTTGTGGGTGCTGCAGGATTTCAGTCCTTCACAGTGTAGTGTGTTACCAATTGTTTTCTTGGTGACTATGGTCCCAGCTGCCTTGAGATCTTTAACAAGATCCTCCTGTGTAGTTCTGGGCTGATTCCTCACCGTTCTCATGATCATTGAAACTCCATGAGGTGAGATCTTACATGGAGCCCCAGACCAAGGGAGACTGACAGTTATTTTGTTTCTCTTCAATTTGCGAATAATCACACCAACTGTTGTCACTTTCTCACCAAGCTCCTTGGCGATGGTCTTGTAGCCCATTCCAGCCTTGTGTAGGTCTACAATCTTGTCCCTGACATCCTTGGACAGCTCTTTGGTCTTGGCCATGGTGGAGAGTTTGGAATCTGATTGATTGATTGCTTCTGTGGACAGGTGTCTTTTATACAGGTAATGATCTGAGATTAGGAGCACTCCCTTTAAGAGCTTGCTCCTAACCTCAGCTCGTTACCTGTGTAAAAGACACCTGGGAGCCAGAAATCTTGCTGATTGATAGGGGATCAAATACTTATTTCCCTCATTAAAATGCAAATCAGTTTATAACTTTTTTGAAGTGCGTTTTTCTGGATTTTTTTGTTGTTATTCTGTCTCTCACTGTTAAAATACACCTACCATTAAAATTATAGACTGATCATTTCTTTGACAGTGGGCAAACATACAAAATCAACAGGGGATCAAATACTTTTTTCCCCTCACTGTATGTATGTATGTATGTGTGTGTATGTATATATATATATATATATATATATATATATATATATATATATATATATATATATATATATATATATATCTATCAAGGGCTTCATTAGTTGCACCAGGTGTGCTTGAGCTGGAACACATGAAATACCTGGACGGGGCAGAAAAAGTAAGCTACCAATGGCTGCAACCAGATTTCTGAGAAGGCAGGTTGTGAAAAACTGCAAAAGGCCTGCAGCAAGACTTGGTGGTAACAGCACTGAGGTTTCAGTGAGCACAGTATGGCGCGTACTAAACGCATGCCAAGGTTTCCATGCCAGAACTCCAAGACGTACACCACTACTGACCCAAAAGCACAAGAAAAGTCGACTCAAAATCATATAAATAAGCCACAGAAGTTTTGGGATTCTGTTCTGTGGAGCGATGAAACAGATGAAAAGTTCTGATGGAACTTTTCGGCACGAGGGATCAGCGGTATATCTGGAGAAAGAAGAATGAAGAACGAACACTCTATCCACAGTCAAGCATGGTGGTGGCTCGGTGATGCTCTGGGGCTGCTTCGCATCCTCTGACACTGGAAACCTGCAGCGTGTGGAAGGCAAGATGGATTCATTGAAATATCCAGAAATCCTAGGAGAAAACGTCATGCCGTCTGTGAGGAAGCTGAAGCTTGGGCGTCATTGGACCTTCCAACAGGACAGTGATCCCAAGCATACCTCAAATTCCACCAAGGCTTGGTTGCAGAAGAAGTCCTGGAAGATTCTACAGGGCCATCACAGTCACCTGACTTTTTTGATTTGAAGAATCAAATTTGATTCTTTGCAAATATTGATTTGCAGCACGCAAACCCAAGAATATTACTGTACTGGAGGCCACTGCTCATGAGGAATGGACTAAGATTCCTCAGGAATGCTGCCAGAAGCTGGTGTCTGGCTATGCATCTTGTTTGCAGCAGGTCATAACAGCAAAAGGGTGCTCTACTAAGTACTAAAGATGCTTGCCATGAAGGGGTTGAATAATTTTGAGACTGGAGAAGTCATTATAAGTTGCATTTTCAGTTGAATTTGGGGAAACCACTTGAAGCATTTGTTGTGTTGAACTATTTCAATTGCTTTTGTTTGATTTGTTCATTGCAAACAGCTGAAAGTTTGTAAATTTTGACAATAAACTGATTTGCAATGGGGGTTGAATAATTTTGATTGCAGCAGTACATGCTGGATGAAGTTGAGTTACAAGGCTGATTTCGGAAGTTCGGTTTCAACTTCCGATTTCAGTCGGACCAAAGCGTTCACATGACGGTTTAAAAAGGGCTAAAGCCCCCCCCACCCCCCCACCCCCAAAATAGGCCTAGTGACGTCCCTGGTACCTACCAAAAGTGGTCCAAGGAAGGACAACCGGTGAACCTGCGACAGGTTCATGGGTGCCCAAGGCTCAGTGATGCATGTGGGGAGTGATGGCTAGCCCGTCTGGTCTGATCCCACAGAAGAGCACAAATTGTTGATGAAGTTAATGCTGGCTATGATAGAAAGGTGTCAGAACACACAGTGCATCACATCTTGCTGTGTATGGGGCTGCATAGTCAGAACCAGAGTGTCCATGCTGTCCCTGTATATATACACAGGAAGGGCTTCTTTTACAGTGGGGATTCTCTAATATTTTCTAATTATGAAGGCCAACTGAATAATCATTTGATTCAGAAGGGTTAAAGGGAAAGTTTCTAATGTTTAGAGCCCTCTGCTGCCTGTGAGCTGAACTGCAATTGCAATGACACTGACAAGCCTCCCCTTTCCCCCCACCTTACCATAAGTCACCGGTAAAATATGTAAGACTTTGAGTTGCCTTTTTTGTGCAAGGGGCTGAGCTGAATTGCTAAACTTTACAGCATTGTGATCTACAGACCTGAAGTAGGGTTTTTTTTGTTTTTTGTTTCGTTTCCTCCATTTTCTCCCCAATTTGGTCTTGCTAATTTCCACCCACTGGCTAACTCTTCCCTATCACAGCATCTACCAACTTGGGAGGTTGGGGTAAGCACGTGCCTCCTCTGAGACATGTGGCGCCAACCTCCACATCTCCACAACAGGGCAACACAACATACTCAGAGGAAAATGCTATCTACCATATTCTGCATGCTTGAGCCTACAGACACACTAGAGTTGCTGTAATTGAAAAGGGAGAGTGAGAGAATGCCATCCTTCCCACTTTGAGAGCTCGGCTAATTTGCTTTCTTGACTACCGGCCATGGATGGTTGTTGCATCGTTGAGATTCAAACTCACACACCATCTTTTGATGATAGGGTGTGCACTTTTCTGTTGTGCCACTTGGGAGATAACAACTTGGAGTCTTAACACTCAATAATATGCTTACATTTCAGTCATAACTTTACACAGATGGCTCTTTATTTATCCATCCCTCCATTTTCTGTACTGTTTATCCTACACAGGGTCGTGGGGAGCCTGGAGCCTATCCCAGGGAAATTGGGGCACAAGGCGAGGAACACCCTGGACGGGGTGCCAGCCCATTGCAGGGCACGACCACAGCCACACTCACACATCTCTTTATTCATTTGTTTTTTTTAATTTGTTACAGAAAGAGGAACGTGTAACAGAACTTCGTAACCAATTAGCAGAACGTCAGGCTCTCCGGGCTCGGAAACCAGCATCTTGTCAGAACCAAAACCAGAATCACAGCGTCCCCCTTCTGGCTTCATCTGAGCCTCCTGGCTACTCGCCTGGCACAGAGCAACACTCGGTGCCTCCTTCCTTCTCCAACAACTCTACCCTCTACCAGGGAGAAGGGAAGCTTAGCCGGAATCACTGCCACAACAGCCGACTGCCTCTTCTCTACAAATGAGAATGAGCTGGGCGGAACTGGAGATAAACGGGCTGTGTGTCGATGAGTTCATGTGAGTTAACACAGTGTAGTTCAACATCTTTGTTTTAATAATTCTTTCATTCCAGTTATTTTTAGCAATATCTTCCAACATGTGTTTAGGTCTTGTGCGATGTCATCTTATGTTGCCACTGTATCAATATTAATATCAATATTCTACTGTGTATCAATGTATATTATGGAGTTTGTCTTGTTTTACAATTTACAACTTTGCTCTACCTACATGTCTAAAGAAAGCACAAATACTAAGTAGCCTTTGGTAAATAAGTAAAATGAGCAAGACAATTCTCTAAAATGTTAAATTTATATATATATATATATATATATATATATATATATATATATATATATATATATATATATAAATTAGTGTATATATATATATATATATATATATATATATATATATATATATATATATATATATATATATATATATATATGAGACAGTAATATAGAAATTGGACACAAATGCATATTGGTATCTTTGTGATCCATGCAATTTTATTTTAAGAAGTGAAACATGTGATGCTCAATACAAAATGTCAGTCTCTCCTACTTCCATTTAATCCTCTTTATTGGGGGAATCCCTTAGGGGAATAAGAACATTATCCTTAGGCAGGGGAGGCCCCATGTTTGCAGAAGTGAAATTGATATTTAAAGCGCTCCAGGTTAGTCAGTTTATGTACAACTAAAGCCAAGCCCATCATTCACTGCAAAAAAAAAAAAAAGAAAAAAAAGAAAAAAATAGTTTGCATGACTGTTCCATTGCTTCCTGAAATGTCAAAGTCTTCCAAGTGTTATTCTCTACAGACATAAATACACTTTTCATGCTGAGTCTGCTTTTTAGGAATGATAGGAGGAATGATTGTGTGTGTTTAGGGTCATTTCGTTTGGGCGAGGGTTTCAGAAGGGGTCCATCCCCAACACGGTTTTGCTTTACAACCTTATTAAATTTTAACCTGCTTTTTGCAGAATTCATATAAGTTTGGATTAGATGAAAAAGTCAAACCTTCCTTTGTCCTTTATGTTTAACGTTTGTATGTTTTCTGTAAACCTTTCATATGTTTTCTCATTCCAGCACAGGTAAGTTGGTCTGTTTTGTTATTTTTTCCTTTGCGTTTTTTTTTTTTTTTTTTTTTCTTTTTTAACGGAGTTCTGGTTAACTTTTACGACTTGCAAAGGCACACCTGTAGTACTAAATCATGTACTACAAGCATTTTTAGCACATAATGAGAGCACAGTGCACAACTAATGGTGAAATTGTTCCACTTATTTTTTTTTTTTTCCTGAAGTTCAATGTTGCCATAAAAAAATCCAGTTGCAATCCATTTTAGATTTAGCACAAACAATAAGCCTTACCCAAACCCTTTACTCTGCACTTTTAGCATAGATACAGTATGTCTGTGTCTGGAAGGTAGTGTTATTTAACGAGAAAATATAAATAATTTACTTATTGTGATGAGATTGAATGATATTCAGATAACACAGTTATAAATACTGATACTCTCGTGCAATATTTCAGTACTCAGTCTTTTCTATGATAATATAATACTGAGCTTTATGTCTGCATAGTGCTATTGACCATTTTTCATGCCTTGTGGTTGTTCATGTGTTACACTACTGTTGTATTGTTGGAAGCTGACTCAGAAAATGTGTCAAGTTTCTTTGTATAATTGCTTAGCTGAACATATTTAAACACAGCACGACATAGCAAATGTTCCTACAGCATGTAAACATTATATTCACTAATTTAGCTCAGGGTATGTAATTATACTATCACTTTATATATAATAAATGTTTATTCATCAGATGTGTGCACTATATTACAACTTAAACATACTCAGAATCATTCCATATTTAAATCAATTTTCCGAACCCTATATAATTTTTCGTAATTTATTTGTAATTAATATATGTATTGTAAATACAATAATCTTTTATCTATATGCAAACTTTATAGTTCAATAAAACCCATTATTTTGCACTGACTTTAAATGTTGTCTAGACGTGGATTTAATACACTAGTAATATGTGAAATTACTAGAAATTAAATGAAAGATAAATCTAGGAAAGTTTTATTATTGTCGTTAAAACTTTTCTGTCATTGACGGATGTATGAATTTATTCAAGTTTTGTACACATAGGATTTTCCACTATCCAGTATTTCATAAACTTAATTCATTAGTTTTAATTTTAATATTCTCATCAGAATCCTATTCTCCTTCTTCATCTTCTTCATCTTCTTCTTCATCTTGTTGTTGTTGTTGTTCTTCTTCTTCTTCTTCTTATTATTATTATTATTATTATTATTATTATTATTTAATGTTTAGTGACATCCTTGCTTGTTTTTTTTTTTTTTCTTCAGTGAAAGTCTTCCCACACGGGTTCAGACCTTTCATTTGTTTACATTTGCATGTTAGTTGTATGAACAATAGTGAAATTCAAACACTTATCCTACAGACTGGAACGCGAAGACTTTGGTATAAAGAATATTTCAGTGTGTCCTGTAGAGGGCCTCATGAGTTTACTTCAAGGGCCTCATGAGTTTACTTCAACACATTCAGGCCATACCAATATTACAGTACTTGGGCATGGGATATTTTTTGTATAATTCTTTTGTATAAAATCCTGACATCACCCTACATTTTTGCTGTGCTGTTTGCTCATGTTTAATTATCTGTGACTGGACAGCAATGACTTCATTTTGCATTACAGTATTAGGAAGTGGCAGGAAGTAAACAATAGCTGATGTCAGATCCTGTGCCTTGTATGAGAACTGAGGAGATAAAAAGTGGGCTTTTGGCTCTGGTTAAAGAGTAAATGCAGCTGTTTCTCCTTTTATGCAAGGGTGGCTTTATTGTCAGCACAGATCATCAACTTACATCAGTGTTACAGTAAATACCAAACTGATGTTATTCTATTAAAACAAAAACAATAAGGCTTTGAACAAGGTCATACTACAAAAACTTTGGCACTTTACAGGACTTAAAAGAAATACATTTTTCAAACCATTATTTACCAAATCTGTAGCGGTAACACTTTACTTTAACGATAAATAATTATAATAATAATAATAAAGCCCAAATTAGACACTCATAAAGGAGACTTTATTCATAAACATGGTTGTATTGGTTCTTAATTGAGGTTGTGATACATGTCATATGCAACATCCATCCATCTATCCATTTTCCGTACCGCTTATCCTACACAGGGTTGCGGGGGAGCCTGGAGCTTATCTCAGGGAACTTGGGGCACAAGGTGGGGACACCCTGGACATGGTGCCAACCCATCGCAGGGCACAATCACACACACATTCACACATAATCTGGAAATGCCAATCAGCCTACAACTGGGGTACCTGGAGGAAACCCCCGAAGCATGGGGAGAACATGCAAGTTCTGTGCACACAGGGCAGAGGCGGGATTCAACCCCCAACCCTGGAGGTGCAAGACAAACATGCTAACCACTAAGCCATATGTACCCCTATATGGGTATCTTTCAATGACATAAATAATACTGACCTTTTTTTGCTACCAATAAGTCATAAAATGATATTGACTTAAGAATATGGCACAAAAATGGTCTTACTGAAAGCTTGTTTAGTGTTCGCTGGCTTCTAGTTAGTAATTAGTCACCTAAAACTCTACTTTAGAATTTGAGACATGTAGCATTATTGATTTTATGCAGCTGTTATACTGCAGGTCACTTGATGCTACCCAGAATCTACACGTATAACATATATACACTGTATTTATACAGTAATAATAACTTTGGTGATTAATTCATGCTCAATAATTTAAATAACAAGTTTTTAACAAAGAATTTATAGCACCTTATCACAATTAATAATGTATTTATTAGTCATTTTCACAGAACAGATCACCACCTATGCAAGTATGTTTGGATAAAACATCTTCTTGCTTCTAACCAAAGCAGTTTTTTGTGGTTTCACCCAGCTTTTCAACACTGGAGCAACATAGTAAATCATATTTATACTTACTTCCCCTAAGATTTTGAGGAATCTACAAGCCATCAGGCTGAAACTAAGGTACTTCCTAGCGTGGACTATATAAGTAAGGCATAACCACAAATCCTTCCCTCTGTAAAAGTACCTCCATCTTTGAAGGATTATACAGGTTTAGAGCTTGACTTATACCTCTGACTGAAAAGTTCACGAAAGCAATGTTTATTGTCAATGTTTATTGACTGCACCAATACTTGCCCTTCCATTATAAGTCAGTTTGGAGTAAACAGTTTTCCATTCTTTTCTCGGTAAAGGGAAATTCATGTCTGTTGTAATCATACATATACTACAAATGTTGTGTATAGAGATTAGGCTTAAAAAAAATGCTGCAGTATTGCTTAAAAAGAGCATGTAAGTGTATGGCATTGTTTTTAAGTCTTTTATTCACATCCATTAAATAAATACAATAACAATAATAAATAGGCAAGTGTTAATTAATAAATACATAATATATTGTCTCAAAAATAGAATAATAAATACCAAATGCTTGTAATGAATCAGTTAAAACACTAAACCAAAAAAGTGCATTCATTACAACATTTGATTTGTACATGAGCAGTTTCTGTAGTGAGCTATAGCATACAAGCTTAACATGCTGGTCTAAGAAGAGAACAGAGGAGTAGTGCTCTCCTATTTCTCAGTTCAGTAGCCTTCTCACAGATTAGGTATTACACAATAATACAGCAAGTACAGTGGAGAACTTTGCAGCGCTTTGATACACTGTATCACATTTACGTTTAATTTTACGTTTACAAAAGTTATTAATTTCACATTCCTCATGTGATTTTCACGAACCACCCTGAGAAATACAGCATCAGCGTTTTAACATAAAACAATTTGTCTTCACATTGGTCAGCAAGTATCCATCTCAGCAAGCAGCCTCAACGTTCTCACAGCTCAAACACCCCAAAAAAGGTTCTGGAACTGTGTTCATTGATGTCAGCAAGATGGTTGGTCTCCGTCGACAGTTTGTCCCCTTTATAAAGCTGAAAGACTCCACCAAGATAGATGGAATCATAGACAGGATATCCATTCATCTGCTCCTCTGTTTTGGTTTGGCACACGGATTTGAATCCATTGAGCAGATACCGTTTATTTTTGGATGGTGATGTGAGAGATGACCACAGAACGCTGTAGCTCAGATGTGTGTTGCTACTGTCATTATCTTCCTCACTTGATTGGCAGGAGATCCTGAACGATGCCTGGCTGTAGACAAAGTACAGGCCATCATGGGGAATGAGGATGGTGTTGTTCTCCAGCTTGAGACCTCCTTTAGTGAAGGACTGGTCCACTCCACTCACCCATTGTGGAGAACGTTTCTCATGGTGCCGATCTGAAACTAGAATGAGGAGGGTTTTTTTGAGTAAGCAGCATGAATGAGCAATGTCCCTGCACTTATCTTGTCATTGCAGTCTTCACTCAGGTCAGAGGTTCTATATCTTGATGAAAGTACTATATTACCAGCTTTCCTATAGTAGCAGAAGGAAGTTCTCTGAGAATGTTTAAAGGACATCCTGTATAATTTAATTATAACTTTTGAGGACATTCTGAGGCTGTCCTGAAGATGAACTGTTTAGTACCAGGTAAAAATTTTCTTTAATGGTTATCAATAGAAAGGGAAAGGATTTTGATTGATGTTTTCATTTAAAATGGCTTATCGCTAGGGAGTGGCTGAGGATCATAATTTTCCAGCTGAACCTTTGTTAAAAATGTATAGAATTGTGTTCCCAATGTTATTAATCATTTGCTATAACTTCCTTTTCAAATGCTTTCACATTTGCTATCAAATCCTGTGAGAGCATTCCCATCTGGAACTAATGCTACTTTACTTAACAAAGTAAAAACCAATGACAAATGGGTATTGTAACTTACCATGGAGGTGAATGGCTGCCTTTGTACTCTTGGCAATCTGTGATAGATTATCCTGCTGACCTGATGAATCTAGGAAACAGAGAGAGGCTTTGTTAACCTTCCAAGCCCACGTATGTTGAAAGTCTATGGCTACGCCGTTTAGAGTGTTTTGATGAATCATTTCTTGTTTCTTACCTGTGCTTGTGGTGCTTTGCAGCTTCATGAAAAGCTCACCTTGATTTTTATTCTGTGGAAAATCAACAAAAGAACTTTACTCTTTGTCCCCTTTATGTTATCTCACTGTCAAATCTCTTAGCTTAATCTTATCTCACTTTCAAATCTCTCAGTATAAACAAGTCTCTAATATGGCTTCAGGCTTACCGTGAAATGCCATACAAAACAGAGAGATGCGACAGCACAGAGGGAAAGGAAGACCACAACACCAACTATCATCCACATCCAAGATCTGGACGGCTTCACGGCTTCCACAGTAGGTTGGTAAACATCTCCCATAGCGGCTTCTATGTCGGCTGTTGTCACCTTGTAGTTCTGCATCCTGTACTTGGTCTCTTAATTTCGCCTTCAGTGTAATTTATTATAATAACACCAGACTTTAGACGGACCCAAGACCTGTTCAAGGTTATATCTGTAGGGAATCGTGATGTACTGAATGTGTTCATGGAGTAGAATATATATAATCTCAGAAACAAGGGGAAAGTCCAGTGATGTCAGGGGAGCAGAAGTTGGTCTGAAAAGGGAAAGAACAATTTTGTTCTCAGGCACAGAGACACTCTCACA
>CM042540.1:11779573-11859573 GCA_023630585.1 Cranoglanis bouderius
GTGTAAATCAACCCTATGGAATCTGCCCTGTGTTCCAGGGATTCTGTATGGACCTGCTGTCTAAGAGGCCCCAGAAAGGTCAGTACCAGTTTTCAGAATCATAAAACCAGCATAGCCGCAGTTCAGAACATTTACTTAATATACTTCCTTGTTCAGAAGAAGGACGATATTTCCATCCAATTCTAGATTTGACAGTGTGTTCCCACAAGGGAGTCCCAGGTGTGAGATCAGAACACATCTACCAGCAAGGACTCGCTCTAAAATAATTTTTTCCAGTCTGTTTGGACAACGCTGTGACATACGGGTACAGCAATCGTCAAGGTGATACAAGGTCTAAAGACTCTCTTTGTGTTGCATGGCAGCTCCTCAGGTGATCCCATCCACGTTAACCTCACTGATTTACCTATCAGGATTTTTTTTTTGTTGTTGTTGATTGTGGCTCTCAATAGCAGAGCGGGAAAGTCTGCGAGGACAGGATGCACTGATCCAACACTGGCCCCACTATTTACTGTATACCTTGTCAGCTCTGATTCTTCCTTGTTCCTTTTATTACTTGTTGCTGTGTCTGTCGGTTTGGCCTCTCAGGAGTGGCAGTCTAGGACCACCCCTTGTACACCTGTAGGTGGAAGCTGTTCTGTAAAAGGAATGCACATCTTTGACTAGATCTGGTGCACTGCCCGATTCCCAAAATACTAACTTTGCTTCAGTGACAGTGGCAAGTCTCCATCTACACTAAAATGTATGTGCCAGCCATTGTTGGATGTCACAGCACTGTGGATGGTGTCTCTCTATGGGCTCATGAGCTTATTACAACCTTTGTGAAAGGGGTTTGCCAAGACTCCCCTTGTGCTGAAATCTTTTAAGACCCCTCCTTATACAAGATGCTGAATTGAAATGGGTGTCTTTAACACTGCATTTTTAAAGGCCATTATATCAGCAAAAAGAATGGGAGAAATAGATGTTTGCATGTACTGGTGGCCAGATAACTCTGGAGTGATCTTATGGTTGAATTCAGGGTTTCTGCTTAAGGTCATATTACTCAAACCAGTCCATTAGAGTGTTCCACGAAAGTAAACCTGCAGAGTGTTTACTGTTCCACTTAGTACTTCATGGTTTTTCGTACCATTTAGCCTGAATAGCAGCCATGCAATCATCAATCGCACTTCCCTGTTTAAACAGAGACTGGGTGATGGACATAATCTCGATTGGCCTACAGGTTGGACATACCAAGGGAAATACCATTTTCCCATTTCTGAAATTCTGTTTTGCACAGAATCACCTAGCAGCCATGCTAATTATTGTTTCTCTTTCACTTTTTCTGTTTAGTTTTCCTTTGCAAACCTACTGAGATTAGAGCATATATACTTAAAAAATGGAACAACATTGTACATTTATTGTAAGTTTATTCAAATAAGTAGCTGAATGGACTAGCTGAATAATCAGGGATGCTTTAAGTTTCCCCCCAAATTGTATTTACATTAAAAAGCATGTTAAAATAAAAGTCTCAAAGATTATTTCCTCATGTCCTCAACTTTCTTTTCAGGCTGATGTATACAAGTACAGTCTCTGTAAAATACAGTCAAGCTGTATTTTGTATTTTGACATCACACAAAGGAAGTGACTTCATTTCTTGGTGGGAGAATAACATTAAAAAATAACTGACTGTCTATTTTTTTTTTTCTTTATATATATATATATATATATATATATATATATATATATATATATATATATATATATATATATATATATATATATATATATATATATATAAAGTCTAGAGCGGTTATTCAAAACATGTCCTAATGCCAGAAAAAAAGGACATGGACGTGTAAAAAAAAAAAAAAAAAAAAAAAAGGTTAACTCTACAACCCTTAAGGGATATTTCTTTGGAAGTTTCTGTGTAGAGCCCTACAAGATGGTGTTTATCTCACTATCAGAGAAGGTTTGAAGTAGAGGACTTTTAGCACGTACACTTTAAATCTAAAGTTCCCAAATTTGTCCTCATGGATAAATGATGTATATCTATCTCTCTATCTATCCACACTATTTGGCCAAAGGTTTGTGGACACCTGACCATCACACTCATGTGCTTGTGGAACTATTCCAGATTTAGTCCCCCTTCGCTGTTATATTAACTTCCTCTCTTCAGGAAAGAGTTTCCACTGGACTGTGGAATGTGACTGTAGGGATTTGCCCATTCAGCCACAAAAGCATTAGTGAGGTGAGGCACTGATGTTGAGCAAGAAGGTGTGATACAAAGTCTGTGTTCCAGTTCCTCCCAAAGGTGTTCAGTGGAGTTGAGGTCTTTTCAGCTTCCTGAAGGGGTTCTACTTGGAACAATTTCTAATTGGAAAACACTTTGTTGTAGGGTTCTACCTTGAACATTTAAGGGTTCTCCAGAAGGGCAAAACGCTTATGGATTCCATAATGTACACTTATAACAGAATGGACATTTTATGTCAGTTATTGGGTTAAAATGTTTCCGTGAATTTTTCAGCAAATGAACTCCTTAACCAACATGAATTTTGAAACATTTTAAACTATGTATCATTTCCCAGAGGTTTTCCTAATTGCACGGAAAAGTCAGAATGGCCCATTTATAATTGCTTTATGCCAGTACTAATTTATATTAGCAAAGATATTATTTGTTTGTTTTATTTATGAACCTTTACTCACACTCATGAAAACCCCTGAACTAATAAAATCTTATTATTATTATGATAAAGGAAATGATGTATGATGCCACAGTGACCAGTGTCCTAAATCATTCTTTTCTAAACTCCAAAACATATTGCTGACACTATTTATTCACTTCCTCCCTTACTAATTTCTTAATTTCTCCCAAACTCACTACTCCTATATGCTATATTTTATAATTACATTGGGTTTTTAGGTCTTACTAACATATTTCTTTTTGTATCTATAGATTGCTTAGGCCTTAATGTTACTTTAAAATAGCAACTTTAATATAGTCACTTAATATAGTCACAATGTCACTTTAATATAGCCGTCTGATGTATGTTCTCATGTGGGGCTGAAGGGCTAATGTGTGTTCTTCCTGTGGCTACACACTGTTTATTACTTGAAAGAAAACTATCAGATGGAAGCACATTGATTTACATCATTTCCTGAATGATGTAAAGCGATATGCCTCCATCTGACAGCTTTAACTGGTGATTACAGGTGCATCTCAATAAATTAGAATGTTGTGGAAAAGTTCATTTATTTCAGTAATTCAACGCAAATTGTAAAACTCGTGTATTAAATAAATTCAATGCACACCGACTGACGTAGTTTAAGTCTTTGGTTCTTTTAATTGTGATGATTTTGGCTCACATTTAACAAAAACCCACCAATTCACTATCTCAACAAATTAGAATACTTCATAAGACCAATAAAAAAACCTTTTTGGTGAATTGTTGGCCTTCTGGAAAGTATGTTCATTTACTGTACATGTACTCAATACTTGGTAGGGGCTCCTTTTGCTTTAATTACTGCCTCAATTCGGCATGGCATGAAGGTGATCAGTTTGTGGCACTGCTGAGGTGGTATGGAAGCCCAGGTTTCTTTGACAGTGGCCTTCAGCTCATCTGCATTTTTTGGTCTCTTGTTTCTCATTTTCCTCTTGACAATACCCCATAGATTCTCTATGGGGTTCAGGTCTGGTGAGTTTGCTGGCCAGTCAAGCACACCAATACCATGGTCATTTAACCAACTTTTGGTGCTTTTGGCAGTGTGGGCAGGTGCCAAATCCTGCTGGAAAATGAAATCAGCATCTTCAAAAAGCTGGTCAGCAGAAGGAAGCATGAAGTGCTCCAAAATTTCTTGGTAAACGGGTGCAGTGACTTTGGTTTTCAAAAAACACAATGGACCAACACCAGCAGATGACATTGCACCCCAAATCATCACAGACTGTGGAAACTTAACACTGGACTTCAAGCAACTTGGACTATGAGCTTCTCCACCCTTCCTCCAGACTCTAGGACCTTGGTTTCCAAATGAAATACAAAACTTGCTCTCATCTGAAAAGAGGACTTTGGACCAAAGGGCAACAGTCCAGTTCTTCTTCTCCTTAGCCCAGGTTAGACGGTTCAGGAGTGGCTTAACAAGAGGAATACGGCAACTGTAGCCAAATTCCTTGACACGTCTGTGTGTGGTGGCTCTTGATGCCTTGACCTCAGCCTCAGTCCATTCCTTGTGAAGTTCACTCAAATTCTTGAATCGATTTTGCTTGACAATCCTAATAAGGCTCATAAGGTTCTCTCAGTTGGTTGTGCATCTTTTTCTCCCACACTTCTTCCTTCCACTCAACTTTCTGTTAACGTGCTTGGATACAGCACTCTATGAACAGCCAGCTTCTTTGGCAATGAATGTTTGTGGCTTACCCTCCTTGTGAAGGGTGTCAATGATTGTCTTCTAGACAACTGTCAGATCAGCAGTCTTCCCCATGATTGTGTAGCCTAGTGAACCAAACTGAGAGACCATTTTGAAGGCTCAGGAAACCTTTGCAGATGTATTGAGTTGATTAGCTCAAACAATCCACCAGTGAATTGGTGGGTTTTTGTTAAATGTGAGCCCAAATCATCACAATTAAAAGAACCAAACACTTAAACTACTTCAGTTTGTGTGCACTGAATTTATTTAATACACGAGTTTCACAATTTGAGTTGAATTACTGAAATAAATGAACTTTTCCACGACATTCTAATTTATTGAGATGCACCTGTATAGTAAATTACTGTCATAACTGTAAAGTTCTTCTAGTTGCTTCAACATTCTTATTTTTAAGCTTCATAAAACCTTGGATTTTATTTTGAATGCTTTATGGTAATTATGCTGAGTACACGTGGCATCCAAATGTCAATTTTTTTAATGTCGGATGAGTCATTCAGCATTGGGCTCCGATCAAAATAACATAAACATGGAAATAGAGCCACTTGAGATGTTAGGAGTATAATAGGTTATTCTTTAACAGGAGTGCGGGTAGGATTTGTGGTTATATTAATGTGGTTAGATAGCACCAAGGCTTAGTAAATATGTGGATTCCTCCTTCTTATCACCTTCTCCACCCACTCTCCGTCTAGCCTCTTTGCTCTGCGTCTGGCCCACAACTCTTCATGCAAAGTGTGCCTTAGCCTACACAGCATCTTTCCATTTCAGTTCCGTGCCCTGAAACCATCCCTGCTTCCTTCCTTTCCGAGATTCTCCTCCATTACCCCCTTTACAGGGGATTTTATCTGCATCTCCTGGTGACATTATAACCAAGCCTTTCCACCACCTCAAACTAATCTACATGTGGCAAACACCTTTCTATGTGTAGGCTATACTGTAGTCAATAGGCAAGAATGCTGTTCTCCGGATCAGTTTGAAGTTATTTGAGGTCAAAGTAAAATAGAGTATCTTAAGTCTGTGAGTCTCAAAGTGGAGCCTGTGAGGTGTAGGCATGGGGACAGTGATTTTTAGTATTATTTATTTTTAATGATTGGACAGCAGGGGAGATCATTTATAACTATTATCAAAGTTGTTGTAGATATTATTTGTTAGTATTGGCTTAAAATTACTATGATTTAATTAAGTAGGGAATAAAACATGATGGGGCATGCTGTTATAGGGAAATGATCCACAGTGGGGTTGTGTGATATGTCCTGAACATGAAGTGTTTTATTCCTTGTTCACAGTGTTTCATTCCTCTTATACAACAGTAATTTGCCAACAATAACAATTTTTATTTATTACTGAATGGCATTTTGTGCTTTTTAATCATTGTTGTTCCTGACCAACCTCTCTTTTATCTCTCTTATTATTGAAGATAATAAGACCAAAAAAAAAAAATACAAACAAACAAAAATGTAGCTTCTGGTGTTACAGAGAAACCAAAAAGTACAAAGTTCTCCATCCTGTAGATTTCTGAGGCAGGAAACTTATTGACTGTTACCAAACTCTAACACTGGAGACTTCTTCATGAATGTGATATAAACATCACTTTGTATAAGCAGAATCTTTAATCCATTAGTGTACTACTGTCAGTAGTTCTGGCTTTAATTAATAATCAATAATCTGTCATTCCTAATAGTATACAGTATATATTTCTTCTTCTTCTTCTTCTTCTTCTTCTTCTTCTTCTTCTTCTTCTTCTTCTTCTTCATTTCCTAATCTAAAGATTAAAAACCTGTATGTCAATGTCTACCATTAGGAGGAAAAATCTTTGTTCATTTACTGTAGTTGGTCTGGTGCAGTGGACAGAAACTGTAATTGCTCCAATAAATAAATATAATGGTACATATTTGCCTATTGTGCCATAAATGTCAGTAGGTTATAGATTAGTCTGTGCTCTAATCATAATATGGTCCCTGGATTTTTATTTTTTATTTTTTATTTTTTTAAACTCTGGAAAGGGTTAAAATGAGTTGGCAAAATGTTTGAGACCCCAAGCCATAGGCTTTTAGTTCCATGGCTATGTGTCCCATGAGGATATTTCCAGTTCCTCATGCTTCTTTTATATCCATCAAAGTAGTTTAACATCTGACAAAATGGACAGTAATGTAAAATTTCTAAATGTCCAAGGCTTTGACCTGTGCAGAAAAACTGAATATCTGAAAATAGCAGAAAAAAAGTAGAAGGATGTAGCCTATAAAACTGAGGGATACTGCACTTGAATACATTATCATGTCAGGTCGGGTTTGGGTTCAGTGGATGGAAGCTCCATTGTCTCCACTAAATAAATATAATGGTACATATTTGCCTAAGTGCAGGCTGTGTACCATGATGTTGGCAATTTTTCCCCCCAATCCCACATGCTTCCATTATAGACATCAAACTACTTTAACATATCTGGCAAAGGGACTATGTTTATAACTAATCGAGGACGATAGCACATGAATACATTTTCAGGTCAGCTTGAAACTTTTATCGTTTGTCCTGTTATAACCTATTGACTGCACAAGTAATTACAACTCTAGGGGATACAGGGTATGCAAATTGTCCTAAATAAAACATGTGATATGGGACTTTTTAAGGTTAAGGTTTTCTAAATACCGCAATCAGTAATGAAATAACTGGTTGGAGGTTGAAGAAAAAGGTTGAAGGAACATGCGAAGAACTGCACTCCAACAGAGACCAACAGAGTGATTCATACTCCCTAAACCAGTTTAGAAGAAACCAGAAATGCAGTAGAAACCAGTGCATTGCTAAATAGATGTGCAGAGTCAGGCAGGGGTGTTGAGTTTCCTGTGTACATGCACATTAAAACCACTAAGCTCACAGGAAATGACAAAGCAAACACAAATAAAACAAGGAAAGAAATGTCAAAGAAACATCTGAAGCATTATGTTGAGTATCTTGATGACACATAATAATTGTCTCTGATCCCACACATTTTGTTTTAAGTAGGCAAATCTTTTGAGAGGTGATCTCCACCTTTTGTTATTCTTAAACAGCTTTTACTGTTTCTGTTTTTACTGTTATGAGTGGTAAGACACCTTCAATTTAAAACTATCGACCCTTGTCTTATCTTGATCAGGGAAATAACATTTGCTCATTATTGCACACACTGAAGAAAATTTTGAGACTAAAACGAAAATCCCTAAATCTCACTTGGAAAATGAATTCCATACACAGTCTCATGAGAATAAAGGCGGCTTTGAGGTCCGACTAAGGATGATAAAGTGCTTTGTTGTATACATGACTGTTAAAACAGGACTAAGAGAACTGATGTAATGAACTGCTATCTGGGCTATTTTTAGCCTTTATGCCTCAAATTGTAAATGTTTCCTGTATATACCAAATTTGGGCTTCCTGCTTCTGACATGTTCAGACCTATAGCAGAGTATGTAGAGCACAAAGAACAATTCTGGAGTAACAGCAAGCAAACACATTATGTTTGTTAATCAAAATGAAAGATACTTCCACAACTCAAATTCAGAACAATTCAGCACAATTCACACACTGCTGCTAGAACAATCATTACCAATAACTGTCAAAGCTAAATGTACAGAAAAGTACATTATATTTTACTTTGTAGCATTCTTTTTGATTGAGGAAGGTTCAAAAGATTAAAAATTCTAAATGATCTACCCATAAAGCTGCTACTGATGATCTTTCATGGTTATAGTGTGATAAACATTTTATGTTTAAAAGCACTAATGAGGCTTTATCGCTTGTTTATTTATGCGATTAAATAAGAAACGCACTTGAACATCAACTCATTTACTGTATATGATTGCACCTGTGTTTGTAATAAATGATAAAGCAGTCAAGTGTAAGAGTAGCGTTTTATATAGCATTAATTTATTCAAAGTATGCTATAACTATGATATGATAAATGGGGCACAGAACCAGGATAAGATGTAGCTTGTGATTTAGTAGCACCACCATGTGGTGAGCATTAGAAGGGGCATAAATATAGTAATATATGTGTTGATTCTGATCATAAAAATGGTGTTTAATTAAAAAAAAAAAGAGAAGTATTTATACTTTCATATTTTTAAAAAGAGTTTTATTGGAAAATAGGTATAGAAATATGACCATGTTTATTGCAAAACACACTCTTACATATTACATATACTGTATCATGTCAGACTAACACAGCACTTCACAACTGTTGGAGAAAATGTCATGCTATAGTAAATAAAAGGAATCTCAATTCATTTAAATAAGCCTCATAAATAACTAATTTATCATTTACACTTAAGCATCTTTAGAATACATAATAACACGATTCCTAATAAAGTATTTTCTCATTTCAAAAAAAGCAAAGTAAAACTTAAAAACGGCATTCAGTGTAGATTTTATAGTACCACTAAGGGCTGAGAACAGTCAACGTTTCAAATGCTGAAATCACAAGAAGAAACAAAAACCCACAGGAGAAGAAAATACAGAGAAGATGTGTCTCAATGACATAGTAATAACAATTTGGATAATTAAATGACTGGATCTGCACAGCCTGTATTACATGTACATGAGTTAATGTCAGATAGACACTACAGACTATAGGCAGATCCACAATCTTCAGTCTGTGCAATTTTTCATTATTGAATACATTCCCTGAGCCAATTTGACCTCTGGTTCTAGCAACTTATAGATGAGGTCAGTGAGAGTTTACCTTGTTTGAACTCTCAATATAACTCTGACCATGTTAGCATGAAACACAGAAGGCACATGATATAAAGAGGTTACTCGAGCCTTACTAGAGCAGACAACTAAAGTGCTGCTGGAAACTCAGCACTTACAGGCATAAGATCTGTCTGTTTCAGCATTATTAGACCTGGGATTAGGAATTATTTAATTGTCCACTTGCTCAGCAAGCAGAAAGAGACCCCAGTATGTTTTTGCAGCCTCTCTTGACAGTAAATGATCTGGTTGGATGCTCAGTTTCACCCTGTCACCATTTCTCAGACGGATCACCCTCGACATAGACACAGTGCCGTATCCGCAATGCTCAGCCTCACTCAGTTTACGAGGTGTTATGCCAGGCATATTTTCATTGGCAACCAAAGTCACTGTCCTGTCACATGGTCCACTGTTCATGAAGGTAACCTGGGCATAGGTGTGGTAAAGTCCTCCAGTTTGAATTATGACTGAGTCGTTTTGCAGGCTGAGGGAGGTGTTATCGCAGAAACACGAAGGGCTGCGTGTCCATGGTGACTTGTCATTTCCTGTTAAACCAAACATCACATCAATGAACACTTATTAAAGAAATGAGAAGAGAACTCATTAAATGCCAATTATTGTACACTAAATCTTTCAAAAAGCTAAAATTGTGAAAGTCCATGTACTCTATATAGTATCTATAAGGACTGTGCTCAGAATGTTGTGAGTTCAAATCCCAAAGAGTGTGTGTGTGTGTGTGTGTGTGTGTGTGTGTGTGTGTGTGTGTGTGTGTGTGTGTGTGTGTACACCGAAGAGCCATAAAAATAAAACCACTGACAGGTGACATGAATAACATTGATTATGTCATTACAGTGGCACCTGTCAAGGGGTGGGATATATTAGGCAGCAAGTGAATAGTCGGTTCTTGAAGTTGATGTGTTGGAAGCAGGAAAAATAGGCAAGCGTAAGGATCTGAGTGACTTTGAAAAGGGCCAAATTGTGATGACTAGACAACTGGGTCAGAGCATCTCCAAAATGGCAGGTCTTGCGGGGTGTTCCCGTTATGCAGTGGTTAGTACCTACCGAAGTCGATCCAAGGAAGGACAACCAGTGAACTGATGACAGGGTCATTGGCACCCAAGGCTTATTGATGCGTGTGAGGAATGAAGGCTAGCCCACCTGGTCCGATCCCACAGAAGAGCTACTGTAGCACAAATTGCTGAAAGAGTTAATGCTGACTATGATGGAAAGGTGTCAGAACACACAATGCATCACAGCTTGCTGTGTCTGGGGCTGTCTAGTGCAGACCGGTCAGAGAGCTCATGCTGACCCCTGTCCACCGGCGAAAGTGCCAATGGGCACATGAGCATCAGAACTGGACCATAGAGCAATAGAAGAAGGTGGTCTGGTCTGATGAATCACAATTATTTTTACATCATGTGGATTGCCAGGTGCATCACTTTCCTGAGGAAGAGATGGCACCAGGATGGACTATGGGAAGAAGGCAAGCCGGCAGAAGCAATGTGATGGTCTGAGCAATGTCCTGTTGGAAACCTTGGGTCCTGGCATTCATGTGGATGTTACTTTGACACGTACCACCTATCTAAACATTGTTGCAGATCAAGTACACCCCTTCATGGTCACGGTATTCTTTAATGGCAGTGGCCTCTTTCAGCAGGATAATGTGCCCTGCCATACTGTAAAAATGGATCAGGAATGGTTTGAGGAATGTGACAAAGAGTTCAAGATGTTGATTTGGCCTCCAAATTCCCCGGATCTCAATCCAATTGAGCATCTGTGGGAATGTGCTGGACAAAGAAGTCTGATCCATGGAGGCCCCACATTTGCTCGTCTTGTTGCCAGATACCACAGCACACCTTCAGAGGTCTTGTGGAGTCCATGCCTTGACAGGTTAGAGCTGTTTTGGTGGCACAAGGGGGACCTTCACAATATTAGTCAGGTGGTTTTAATGTTATGGCTGATTAGTGTGTATATATACTTTTCATGTCACGTTTTAATCAGGTTACTGGATAAGATACGTGCCATAGCAAAAAAGGATCTAAGCCTAATCAAGTCATTTTGTAATACCAACTGCAAAATGATATACTGTACGATGCTTCTGCACAGTCACATCATTTTCCCAACAGAGATGATGAAAGAAATGTTTTTTAAAAGCTTAAATGACCTAATAAGAAATAATTGATACAAAGAAATTTAGTCAACAGAACAAAACTGACAATGAACCAGAAATTATTTTCCCACTGATGTTAGTGTTAACAGACATCAGTTGAGTGAAGAGACGTTGATGAGGCTGGTGTTTAAATTCAGTCTGATGCGAATGATGCTGATAATCAAAGTGAAAACTCATTTCCCATTGTAAACTTAAAATGCTTTCAAATTTGGCAATAACAATATTTTTTCCACATGTAGATTAGTTTATATAAAGGGGCCTAGCAGTGGAATTGAAAATGTAAATCTGTAAATGTAATGTAAATGTAATGTTCTCCTTTTTCACTTTTGGGGTTAACAAGATTTAAAAAATGATAGAACCTGTGGTTGAGATATGTGCAAAATGGAAACGTGAAGGGTTTTCCCAGGCCGCAAAACATATGTGCCTAATGCTATATATTGTTGTAATTAGATGAATAGAAAGAGCTCACTAAAATCTGACTGGTTTCTATATATAAATATGATATGATAGGATAAGAAATGTACTGAATGAAAGAATAGTCTGTATTAATCTTGTACGAGAGATTATGTATTGGCGTGCGGAGGAGTACAGATCTTTACTTTAGTCGTAGTGTCAGGTTTTGCAGGAAAGTGAGCAGTGTGCATTTGAAGCCAACGTACACTAGATTGTAGTCAGATAAATTTGTTCCGTACGTGTAGGCCCTAGCTATAAACCAAACCACACTAAGACGTATGAACACCCACAGCAGCGGATATTAGACCCCCTCCCCACAGTTATGTCCTTTTCCATGGTGATTCACAATGCACCTACGATTTCAATTTTGAATTTTCCTCCGGGTTTAAACTTTTTTTTTTGTTTTGTTTGTTTTTTCCCTTCGAATCTTGAAAACTAGCTAACACAGGGATTAATAGCTAACTGTGAAAAAAAAAAAAAAATTCGCCTGAGACTTTTGCGGTCAGTCAATGAGTAGGAGGTTCCATAATCGCAAGTGCTTTCAGTCTTACACCAAGAATACTGTAAACTGCATATTTTTAAACATGACTGAGTTGTTTCTGTACTGACATAATTAGATGATTAATGCCTACAGTTGGTGGATTTAAGAAGTAGTTTGTACTTAATGTCCAAATGTTTTAGTTTTGTTTAGTCAACCAGTGACTAGTTAATCCATAATTAAGAGCCTTTGTGACACTTCCTCAATAAAACAGAGAAAAGGAACAAAATGATGAGATCATTTGCCGACTGAAAGTCCCTTTCTGAGTTTCATTGAGAGAGGGAAAGGGAAATAAACATGTTCCTTACCCCACACAAGATGGATGTAATCTACTGATTTTTGCCCAGAACCTTAAAAAAAAAAAAACATAAACAATTTTCACACTCAGTTACCAATCAGAGCCTTTTATCAACTAATATAATAGCATATATGCGTGTACTGCATATACTTTATTTTGTAGATCCATTTCATAGGCTGTCATACATAACATATAGGGATTTTGTAATAAAGATACCACTCAATGTCTTCGTCATGGAACACATATATGCAACTGTTCACAATCAATATATAAATCTATAGATGCATGTGATGCATTTGTGGCATGCATAATAAGAGGAACACGGGGGAAAAAATGTATATTAATGTCTCTATAAAATAAATAAAGCCATGTTTCTCCCTTGACTTAACCATATGTTTTCCTACCTCAAAACTGTTTGCTAAGCAGTTGTTCATAGAAGTGGGTCATGATCTATTTAAGATCCTGTATTTATATTACTGTAAGTATTAACAGATGTCTGAGTACAAGAGTGAAAACAAACAAGTGTGGATTGCATCATACAAGTGACTGCACGTCATAGATGTTTTGCATGGAGGCATTTGTTTCACAAATATAGTGACAATATTGCATTTCTCACCTGCATATTGGTATCCAGGATGATGTACATCACCTCATAAAAAAAAAATAAATAAAAAAAGATATTGAATTGTTATTGATGAAGGCCACATAAATCTGATTTTATTGAACATAAGTTAACAAATTCATTTGGTGTGAACAATCACGTATTATCTCACACAACTACCAACTACAGATGAAAATAAACCTACATCTACTGTATAATTAGAAGATCATAACAAATATATATTTCAAGACATAATCAAGCCTACCTGCAACATCTCCACTGCTTGGTGTTTCTTTCTTCTGAATGTGAATAATAATTTTAAAAATCAGCCATTGAATTTGAATAGTGTAGTCCATTTATCATATTACTTGAGTTGAGCTTATAGCTACACAAATATTTTGATTTGAGATGTACCTGGTTGCTCACTTTAGCAATCATTGCAACCATAATCACGATGGAGATGGATAATAGGCAACACCAGCCGATCAAAAAGCTGAACTTGTAGCTGTGGTTGTGCATCGCTTACTGAAAACATCAGAGAGAAAGGGTGGTTAAGAGAGAAGCCACACAATCCACAGTAACTCCAATAACTCCACAAGACATGGACAAGACTTCTCAGTTAGACAGAAATGTGATGATTAAGACATTTACGTTTACATTTATGGCATTTGGCAGACGCCCTTATCCAGAGCGACTTACATTTATGTCATTTATACAACTGAGCAGTTGAGGGTTAAGGGCCTTGCTCAAGGGCCCACAGTGGCAGCTTGGCAGTGCTGGAGTTTGAACTCACGACCTTCTGATCATTAGTCCAACGTCTTAAGCACTGAGCTACCACTGCCCCCAGTTGATGATTAAGAGACTGCTAGACTGTGGAGTGCTCAGCACTTATGTGGTGTGTGTGTGTGTGTGTGTGTGTGTGTGTGTGTGTGTGTGTGTGTGTGTGTGTGTGTGTGTGTGTGTGTGTGTGTGTGTGTGTGTGTGTGTGTGTGTGTGTTAGTGTTATAGTTATGCGGGAGCTGAAGCTGAAGTGGAGCTGAAGCACTGCTGAGTGATGTGACAAAACAGTGGGTTTTCACCTTTACAAGGTGTTTTCCCCTTTAACCCACACACAGAATTCACCCACAGGTGAGTGAAACATCCTACATTGAATTACACAGCACAACAACTCGGCATGCGGTACAGTTTCTAGGTCTCAGGGAATTCTTCACAAAGTCTGATTTCTTTTACACTGTGGGTGTCCAATTTAATGATACACAACTGCTTTTCATGAGGGACCCTAGGAACAGGAAACAGACATGGTGCATGATGGTGAATTTGATCATATACTTTTGAATCCTGTATATCTCTCTCTCTCTCTCTCTCTCTCTCTCTCTCTCTCTCTCTCTCTATCTACACACACACACACACACACACACACACACACACACACACACACACACACACACACACACACACACACACACACACACACACACACACACATACACACATATAGATAGATAGGTAGATAGGTAAATATACATGCCTGCTTTTTTGGAAACTTTGTGTACTCTATATAGTTATAGTTGTTGTAAAATGTTCTATTTATACACACACATGTTTTGACCATTGCACAATAACTTTCACAAAAACCAATTTACTGTAATCTGTAACTCAATTCATTGAGTCTTTGAGTCAATATCAGCATGTATGAGCATATATCAGTTTGCATATTTGTATTACATCACTTTTAAGTCCTCTGTTTTTCATCATATTTAATTTAAATGTATTAAATTTAATTTATGTACTAAACTTATTTAATGCCACAAGCCTGAAATTACTCTGCATATGATAATTATTTCATGCCAGTTATCCATATCTCTGTATGCTACCATATAGTCAGGCTAAAGAATCATAGACATATGAGAAGTCAAGTTATTGACATTTCTGTCAGCAATAAATACACTTATTAATAAGCCTGACCCAGGAGTAACAAGAAAAGTCTAATAATACCTGTAAATTTAAATTGCTGAATAATTTGGTGTATATATTTTTATGAATCAGATGAGAGATAGACTGTACTCACCTCATGTAGTGTAAAGACCAATGAACCAATATGTGTTTGTTCCAGTCACATACATCAACTCTGCCCACAGGATTTCCCCTTCTTTGGTCTCTTTTTATACAGAGATTCACTCTCTCACTCACTCTGTGGTTGGAAAGGAAACTCATGCAGCGTGGACATCTTCTTCTTGTACATTTAAAGAAAGTACACCTCCGAAAGTTACCATTTCCCTGAGCCATTAAACCACATGATGGCCTTGATGCATATTCAACAAATTCAATATGTTTTGTAACAAAGTAGATTTTCTAAAGCATTTCAGCTTTCAGAAATCAATTTCTTAGTAGGCGCATGGTGGTGCAGCGGGTAGTGTTGATACTTCACAACTCCGAGGTCCTCAGTTCACTCGTGAGCTTGGCTTATTATCTCCATGCGGTTTCTTTGCATGTGCTCCCTGCATCCATGTGGATGTCATCCAGGGTTCTCCGGTTTCCATCCACCTTCCAAACACATGCCAGTAGGCAGGGCTGTGCTAAATTGCCCCTAGGTGTGAAAGAATGTGTGTGTGCATGGTGACCTGGTCATAGACTGGCACACCATCCAGGGCGTATTCCCGCCTCACACCCAGCGTTCATGGGATAGGCTCTGGATCCAGCGTGACTCTGACCAGGAAAAAGTAGCTAGTGAAAGTGAAATAGTGAAATTCTCAGTTGGTGGGCAAAACATAATATGATGACACATCAATTTTTAAATCTTTTGCAATACATTTATTCCTGTTGTGAGTATTGGGGCCAATGTTTAAGACATATACAGCTGTACTGAAACAGATAAACTTGGTTGAGTATATACTTGCGAAAGTTTGCATACCCTTAGGGAAACATGAAGAAGACATTAGAAAGGTTTGTTTTAGGTTTCACAGATGTTCCTTCATTTAGTAACAAAAATGGATTTGATATCACTATTCTCCAATATGTATACACATTGCTTATATAATTGCTTCCAAGCTTACTTGTATCCTATGAAATAAAATTAAAAAAATCAGTAGCTTGTTTGCTGGACAGTGTGAAAAGAAAGAAATGTATGCAGCATGTTTGTGTAAAATGAAATGCAATGGACTTCCACATTCTAGTCCAGTCACAGTGCTAATAGTAGGTTTTTTTTTTTTTTTTTTTTTTTTTTTTTTGGCTGGTATCACAAACTAAGGCAGTGTACTTCAATATATGGGACAACCCCAGGTAAGCCACTTGTACTTTCCTGCAAAGACACAGAGACGCCCACACAATAACATACCCCACCCACAAGACATAAACACACACATACACAGAGGGGTGCTGTCCCTGAACTCACAAGGTCACCATAATAGTCATAAACAACAACAAATCAGTTATATTTCTGCAGTTGAACTTAAATGCGGAAGTGTTTCTTTGTGTCCAGTTACCTAACTAGTCTGTTTGTTTTGCTCCTTTTCTCATATTCTGTGTGATTTATATTTTCAGTTGTAAAATACAAAACTCTTTCAAACATGTAACTATAAGGTTTATATTTGGCAAATATATATATATATATATATATATATATATATATATATATATATATATATATATATATATATATATATATATATATATATATATAAAATAAACAAACAAAAAAAACCCCACAGGAGTAAGGAATGCATAAAAAAGACGTTTTAATCCACATAATGAATAAAACACTTACTATTTAGACGTAAACAAAAACACATCATAGTCAAGCCTTTCAAAGACTAAACAATCAGCAGTTATCAAGAAGGAAGAAGAACAGAGTTCAGAGAAAGGTTGAAAGCAAAAATCAGCATGTGGGTAGAACCTGTTTGTGTGGGAAACTTATTTGCAGAGCTGTAAGATTTTTTTTCCCATGTTGGCCTCTAAACACAGGCAAATTTCTTTCTGTTTTCATTTGTATGGGAGTGAAAACAGAAAGCGAAACAGCGGGATTAAGAAACATAAAAGCGTTGATATGTTAAAAACAGCACTGCTTTTCCATTCATGTCCACAGAGCAGGTACAAGTGACATTCCTCTTGTGGTTGCCTAAACAGTCATGAAACGTTATCTGAATTTCCCCACTGTGTCTTTGGCCTACTTTTTATCACACACCTGATTTGACAGTGTGATATACTGTAGATATAGAGTTTGAAGCATAAGATAAGCATAAGATTTAGCTTTGCTTTATGGTATGTTATTGGTATCATATTGGTATGTTTTGTCAATAAAGGCTGTTAACAAAAGTTTAAGGCAGATTATTTGGGATTTTAGTGGAACCAAGCTCAACAGCACCACCAGTTGTCATAAAGACACAGAATGGTGAGAAGAAACGAGGCTGGGGCTGATTTCTTTCTAGTTTGTACATTAGATTTCTGCAGCCTATTACTGACAGTTGAGTCTAGTGAGTACACAGAGTGAAACACCCTCTTCATATGAGCTGAACATTTTTGCTGACTCAGTTGTAACACATCATTATGTGCAATAACATTAATTTCATGTGCAATACACTCTTTCGTGTGCAATAACATTAATGAGAAAGATTACTCTTGTTGTATTATTTTATTGTTATTTATAGTACCCATTTCTTGCTCCACTAAATTTTATTGCTCTGCTTATTTTTTTCTTTATATTTTTGTGTTTTTATTCTTTGCAGTTGTTACCGGGACCTCAGTACTTAGTTTCGTTCCTTTCATGTAGCCCATGTTTTGGAATGACAGTAAACTTCCTTGAATCCTTGAATCCTTAGTAATGATTGAGAAGGTGCATGGAAACTATGTTAGTGGGTGTAATAAACATGCAAACTAATTTTTGTGTTTTTTGGTTTGAATGAAAGAGTTACAACTTTTTTTTAAAATCTTGTTTGGTGGTGAAATACAACATGAACATGGTAGAGCATTCCAGGCACACTTAAGAAAAAATTATAAATCACGAATGCAGCTGTAATAGTTTCTCCTGCATCATTCTTATTATGCCATCAAAATGACCTTGGGATATAATGCATTGCTTAACCCTAATAGTTTCATTGTCAAGATACTTAGATATTATATTTTATCCTACCATTTACACAACCACACTTCACTGCTCGTAATGTACTGTCTGAGGCTCCTAAGACCAATCTAAGAACACTTTTTGGGCATATGTAATGCTACTAAACTTTCAGTTGATCCAAACGTGAGTGAGAATTACTAGAATAGGGCCACAAGTTTTCATCTTCTTCATCTATTCAGCCCATGAAAGTATATTTATAATTAGCTGATGAGTTCAATCCAGAGTTTTAAATAATGTAGAATGTTAACCCATTGGAAGTGTGGCCACAGACTTTATTTGACTGATGTGCAAAGGCATATATATCTGACAGCTCTAAATTGTCAAACTAATTCATTGTAGACAGCTCCGGTTCTCCTGCAGGGGATCTTCATCTTGTACCTACTGAAGTCTCTTCATCACAGGTGAGCCATTATTGAAGTAAGAGTTGTCAGCACTGAGGAATACATATGAATATTTTTTGTGTGATATATGTATGTATTAATAATTCTTCTGAAATTATATTAACTGAGTATTATTATTTCAGTAGAAGAATAGAATTGAGTAAGAATATTAAGATGAATAGCTACTACATTGCTGAAAACAAAGGTGAATAAATGATTTTTCAGGGAGGACCAGATATACAGCCGCTCTCAGATCATCTCATTACCTGCTCAGGGAGTTTCTTCCAGTTTACAGAACTCTGAAACATGAGACAGATATTTAGACACACACGGGAATGTCCGTTGAACATGCAGGGCTGGCATTAGCACATGACATCGAACTGGCATTTTTCTGAATAGGTGCATTTCTCTATTCTCTGTAATCTGTACTGATTTACAGCGGAAGCACCAGTGGAACTTTGAAAGAAACAAAAATAATTATAATAAAAGGAAATTTGCACGCACCCTTTGTCCGTGGAGATATTATAAACTTATCGATAACTTTAAAGCATTCCATTTTTGACTTAAAGTTTTTCACCAAGTCGGCTGGTGTATTCTCGGTACGTGCTGTAAAGACAAACCAAGAGTGTTTTAATTCTTGCATACAAAATTTGATACGATGATCTGAGTATATAAACATACAAAAGCCACAATCCTTATGTAGAAAATATGTATTGCCAGCTTCCTAATGCCAAACTATAGTATTATTTTGATTCAGATCTAACAACTAAAACTACTAGGATAACATCTGAAATACCAAAATGTTTGCATGAAAATTTGAGTAACTTAAAACTGAACTGTTAAAAGTGACTGACCAAATAACATGATTCTTAAGAAGCCAGTGTTGGGATGAAGCTTGACGACAATCAGACAGGAGGGGCATTTTATCCATCTTCCATCCAAGAATATTCCAATATGATTTGCTGTAAGTGGATGAATAGAATAACAGTAAGAAAACAGTTTCAAGCAATGAAAGTCTATCAAACAAATACAAATGCAACGATCACTCACTGATTCTGCTTGATATACTGTTAATGCATTTAAAAACTTGCCTGGACCCTCTGTCAAGATTGGATCCAAATCTGGGTCAATATTGTAAGTCCAGGCCAAGTTGACACACTGATCTTCCCTGCAACAACACAGTTTCATTCACTGACAGCCTGTTGAACCTGATTGTTTGTTTGTTACACAGTGAAGAAATTGCATTTAAAAAAAAAAAAATCATGATCGAGGCACATCAGAGTAAATAAACCCATCACATAACATGCGTTATTGTGTCTTGTAGCTGAAATGTTGGCATTTGGGTGTTCAAGCCATATACCACAGAGAATGGTCAGTCACATTTGTGAAATGTATACATTACATTTATTTATTTGGCCAAATGCTTTATGCTTTACTCCAAAGCAAATTACAATATAAATACAGGACAATTGAGGGTTAACAGTCTGTCTCAATTGATAGTGCTGGCATTTGACCTCATGACCTTTCGGTCACTAGTTCAGAAGCTTAATCAATGAGCCACCACTACTACTCACTACAATGAGTCAAACATTTTTACAGAAGTAAGGCATGAATGGTTCATAAATATAAAAAGGAATATAAAAATTACAATTATTTGTGAAAGTCCCTAGTGGTAGTTATGCTACTGATCATTGTTAAAAGTGGCTTAATTATTTGTTACTCACTGGTGCAACGCTGCAGACATAATCAGAGTGTTGCCTTCACCTTTCTTCAGTTCAGTAACTGAATTATCCAGTGGCTTAAAGCTTTCAATGTCCTCATCATCCCACGAAGCCACTCCAATGTAATACCACTTTCCTAAATACTGGATTGGAAAGAACATAAAAATCATCAATATGGTGTGTATGTATAAATACAATGTGGCCCGAATTTAACTGGAAATATCACACAGATGTCATGAAAAACAAATACAAGATGACATTTATGATATTAAGAGCTAAAGATATCTTTTAATCTTACAATTGAGGTCTATAAGGTCAAGCAATATAAGGGGACTTTCCCCTGGTGTGTTTGTCTGTTGCCGTTATCTCTCAAATCCACTGTAACATTGTAACATTAAAGACTCTTAAGAGAGTTTTCAATATGCACTCACTTTATCATGCTAGAATCTGATGCAGTATTGAGGAAAAGACACCCATCGTTTCTTACCTGGTCAGTAGTAAGGACTTCACTGGACAAAGGAACAGGAGGAAGGCATGGCACTAGAACTTGCACCACTGCATAAATTGCACCTAATATTGTCAGTAAAGACATAGTGTCAGCTCAGAGAGCATTCATGCACAACCAAGACAGGTACACAGATCCCTTATTGCTGACTGACACAGTGTCCGAGATCAGCATGACCTTAAATATGTTTGAGAGTTCATCGACCTTGAGGGACAATACCTACAACCATTTAACCCTTTACATTTCTTAGGATCTTTCAGCAGACCAAGACTTACATTCCTCACTTAAAGTCATAACTTATTATTCAGCAACTGTAAACTGTACAACTGTAAAACTTATAGGACAATAAGTAATTGCTAATTTTTCTGTTTGGTCTAGTGTACGCAATAATTTTTTTTTTATTATAGGGACAATATGATATCTGATATGATATATGATTTTATCTATGTATATGAGACCCTTACTGTATATTGTGTTGATTCAAATGCTGAAATTTTAGTTGGAAAAACTCGATTCTTGGCAGTTTTTTGCTTTGTTTTTTTTTTTTTTTTTTTCCCTGATCAAGTAAAAGTTCATTATTTAAACTGTGTCAATATTATTGTGAAATTTAAACAGGGAATGTTGATTTGAGGATTTCAAACATTAGATAATGTTTGTAAACATTACATAATGAGTTTTGCTGCAATGATGCCACCACAGTATAGCCATAACACTGATCTAATCTTGATCAAGTGCTACAATTACGTGTCCATTTACTCCAACTTGGCATCCAAGTTGTTGGCATTTCCTGTGTTCCTATGTTTCCTATGCTCTGTGCTTTAAACCTGCAATGTTTCAAATGTTTTGAATCACACTTTGTAGTCTTCACCTTCAAATTTTAAAAGTTACTGGAAAATTGTCTTTGAGTTTAGGATCACATATTTTTTTACTCTGACTGCTTTACAATTTATTGTAATATATCAATATATAGTTACATACTATATTTGGAGTTTTGCAAGTTTATAGCCATGTTTAAATGGATAGTGGAAAAGATCTCACAATGCACTGCAGTATTGTCCAAATGATGTACTTTAAAGAGTACAGACCTAAAAGACCAAACTGCATTTTGAATGAATGCTGAAATATGCAGTACACTGGCACAAACAGTCTAATCATTTGATCTAAATGTTAAATGTTGTTTATTCAAACATGGTCTGGATTTTTATTTTTTCGCACAGTTTTTATTTTATATACAGTGGTGCTTGAAAGTTTGTGAATCCTTTAGAATTTTCTATATTTCTGTATAAATATGACCTAAAACATCATCAGATTTTCACACAAAAAGTCTTAAAAGTAAATAAAGAGAACCCAATTAAACAAATGAGACAAAAAATATTATACTTGGTCATTTATTTATTGAGGAAAATGATCCAATATTACATATCTGTGAGTGGCAAAAGTACCTTTGCTTTCAGTATCTGGTGTGACCCCCTTGTGCAGCAATAACTGCAACTAAACGTTTCTGGTAACTGATGATCAGTCCTGCACATCGTCTTGGAGGAATTTCAGCCCATTCCTCAGTACAGAACAACTTCAACTCTGGGATGTTGCTGGGTTTCCTCACACGAACTGCTTGCTTCAGGTCCTTCCACAACATTTCTATTGGATTAAGGTCAGGACTATGACTTAGCCATTCCAAAACATTAAGTTTATTCTTCTTTAACCATTGTTTGGTAGAACGACTTGTGTGCTTAGGGTCGTTGTCTTGCTGCATGACCCACTTTCTCTTGAGATTCAGTTCACAGACAGATGTCCTGACATTTTCCTTTAAAATTCACTGGTATGATTCAGAATTCATTGTTCCAACAATGATGGCAAGCCGTCCTGACCCAGATGCAGCAAAACAGGCACAAATCATGATACTACCACCACCATGTTTCACAGATGGGATAAGGTTCTTATGCTAGAATGCAGTGTTTTCCTTTCTCCAAAAACAATGCTTCTCATTTAAACCAAAAATTCTAATTTGGTCTCATCTATCCACAAAACATTTTTCCAATAGCCTTTTTTTTTCTAATAGCTTGTCATCATGATTTTTAGCAAACTGCAGACAGGCAGCATATGTTCTTTTTGGAGAGCAGCGGCTTTCTCCTTGCAACCCTGCCATACACACCATTGCTGTTCATTTGTTTAATTGGGTTCTCTTTGTCTACTTTCAGGACTTGTGAAAAGGTGATGTTGTTTTAGGTCATATTCATGCAGATATATAGAACATTCTAAAGGGGTCACACACTTTCAAGCACCAATGTATATAACAGACAGCCTTTGTGTATGGGGAAATTCCCACTAAACAGTCTTATGTTTTGTAGTTATTCTGTCAATCTTGCTTGTGTTCTTCCTGATGTATATTGTAGTAGAAGATGTTGTTCAAGCACCACTGTATAATACAACATGCTCTACATGAGTGAAATGCTGCTCATCAGTATGTCACTTTGGCCTTTTTTAGGGTTTGACTTTTACTCTAGAATAGTGTAATGGAGATAATGTAGGTGATCTGCACAGCCATAATTCTGCACAATTAACTGAAACATCTGTATAAAACTGTAGGAAACATTAAGTTCAAATAGGACTGCATTAGCAGTTACAGCATGTAGTCCATATGTATCTTATTTTACCCTGAAAAACCGACTGGATAAAAAAAATAAAAAATAAATTCTCTCTCTCTCTCTCTCTCTCTCTCTCTCTCTCTCTCACTCACTCTATATATATATATATATATATATATATATATATATATATATATATATATATATATATATATATATAACGTTTTTTATCAAAGGTTTTTGAGAAGGTGGTCTTGAATCAAATAAATACCTTTTTGCTTCAAAACGATATTTTTGAAATCTTTCAGTCAGGTTTTAGGGCTTATCACAGTACAGAGTCGGAATTGATCAGGGTTTTAAACGATTTATTGACTGCAGTTGACTCAGGGTCTTCAGCAGTTCTTGTTTTATTGGACCTTAGCGTTGCATTTGACACCATCGACCATGAGATTTTACTCTCATGCCTTGAAAAGGTGGTGGGAATCCATGTTATAGCACTTGCATGGTTTAAGTCTTTTCTTTCAAACAGAACTTTTTCTGTAAATGTTGGTCAAGATTATTCACAACCTGTTTCTTTGCTCACTGGGGTTCCACAGGGGTCCATTCTTGGCCCAGTTTTGTTTTCTTTGTATATGTTACCCCTTGGGTCAATCTTTAGCAAGCATGGAATCTCTTTTCATTTTTATGCAGATGATATGCAAGTTTATCTTCCTTTGAAAAAGAACGGTAAGAAACAAATAACAAGTTGTTGTGGGACTGTATACATGACATTAAATCATGGTTATCTTTAAATTTTTTAAAACTGAATGAAGATAAAACTGAAGTTGTGTGGTTTGGAGTCCCAAATAATTTTGCTGATTTGGGCGGTTTAGCCCCTTTCTGTAAGCCATTAGTGCAAAATCTAGGAGTTCTTTTTGACCGTGATCTCAAGTTTGAGAAACAGATTTATTCTGTGGTTAAGTCCTGTTTTTATCACTTGAGATTGATAGCAAAGGTGAGACCATTTCTGTCCCTGCGTGATCTCGAAAAAGTCATTCATGCTTTTGTATTTACAAGGTTAGATTACTGCAACTCACTATATGTCGGCATAAATAAATCATTGCTTAACCATTTACAATTGGTCCAAAATGCTGCTGCGAGGCTTTTGACAGGTACTCGTAAGAGAGATCATATTACTCCAATTTTGAGTTTTTTAAAATGGCTACCGATCGATTATAGAATAAAGTTTAAAATCTTGGTTTTTGTTTATAAATCATTGCATAATACGGCGCCATTGTATCTGGTGGACTTGATTGAGAAATATGAACCAAAACGGTCAGCTGACCAGCTGGTTTTGACGAACCCTAGAACTAAACGGAGAAGTGGAGATCGAGCTTTTGTAGCGATAGCTCCAAAACTTTGGAATGATTTACCCTTTTCTCTCAGATCGGCACCCACACTAAGTGTTTTTAAACACAATCTTAAGGAATACCTCCTCGCATCAGCATTTAATGGGGTATAGAAATTGTTTGTGTATTAAAACTGAGGGGTTTAACTCGCTGTTATTTTAAACTGTGGTTTTAGTGTTGTGTTTTATGGTTGTGATTGTCTCTATGTGTTATTGGATATTGTACAGCACTTTGGTCAATGGTCAGTTGTGTAAAAGTGCTAAATAAATAAAAATAAATAAAATAAATATTTATGTAGTGCAAAATGAGCCTAGGTTTTTATGTTATTTTACCTGAGCAGAATTGAAGAAAGTAACTGTATATTAGTCCTAAATGGTTTGAATTTGTATACATTCTTTGTAAGAAAGAAATTTGGAGTCATTTTTGCAATCTCAGCTTTGTTTACTTTGATTTGTTAACCAAGAGGACTTACAAACAAACTGTCATGGCTCCAGCTGATAGCAGATAGGAGATAGCAGATAGCAGATAGGAGAGAGAGAAAGAGAGAGAGAGAGAGAGAGAGAGAGAGAGAGAGAGAGACTGCAGAAAATGGATTTATTGTTATGCCTCAGGAGACAATGTTTAATCTACGTCATATAGTAAACATAAATCACATACAAGAATATCATTTATTCACACACACACACACACACACACACACACACACACACACACACACACACACACACACACACACACACACACACTATAAAAATGATTATTAACAACCAGAACACTCGGCACATCCAGTTTACATTTTGTTTTAGAAATAACAGTAAGATGACTTAATAGATTATTAACTAAAGAGATTATATAGAAATTTGTATTTTCTATGAATAAATGATATACTGTACACTGTATTACGCATCACGTCTGGACTCTGGCCAGGCCATTCCAAAACATTTTTTTATATATCTTTTTTTGCTGAAGCCATTCGTTTGTTGATTTGGATGTGTACTTTGGATCAGTGTCATGCTGAAAGGTGAAAGTCCTCTTCATCTTCAACTTTGTAACAGATGCCAGAAGGTTCTGTGCCAAAATTGGCTGGTACTTGGAGCTATTAATGATTCCCTCCACCTTCACTAAAGACCCAGTTCCAGCTGAAGAAAAGCAGCCCTAAAGCATGATGCTGCCACCATCATGCTTCATTGCCGGTACGGTGTTCCTTTGGTGATATGCTTTTTTGCACCAAACATACCTTTTGGAATTGGTCTCATCAGACCATAACACATTTTGCCACATGGTTTGGGGTGATTTAGTTGAGCTTAGATGTTTTTTTGTGAGAAAGGGTTTCCCAAAGCACAAACATGTGAAGAATATGAGGGATTGTTGTCACATGCAGAGAGTAATCAGTACTTGTCAGATATTTCTGCAGCTTCTTTAATGTTGCCGAAAGTCTCTTGGTAGCCTCCCTGGTAAGTTTTTGCCTTGTCCTTTTATAAATTTTGGAGGGATGTCCTGTTCTTGGTGTTGTCACTGTGGTACCCCATTTTCTCCACTTGTTGATGATGGCCTTCATGGTGTTCCATGGTGCATCTATTGCATGTTTTGGAATTATTTTATACCCCTCTCCTGATCGGTATCTTTTGACAAGTGAGACACCATACATGCTTTGTAAGCTTTTTGAGGACCATGGCTTCAGCAGTCCGAGGAAATAAAGAAGATGTCAAGAAAATCCTACAGAAACAGCTGGTCTTTATTTGGGGTTAACAGGTGTATGATAATTACTTTAGAACATGAGACTGAATGTGATTGGTTCATTGTGAACACAGCCACACCCCCAATTATACACATGTATGCAACCAGATTATTTAACTTTTTTATTTTTCCTATAATTCCATAAAATGTTTCTGATTGTTTTTCACTTAATTTCATTTTTTTATTTTGTAATTTCACAATGAGGGTGTAAAAAGTTGATTTCATTCCCTTGATTTTATTTTTTTTCACCACAAAAACCTGCCTTTTTGTATCCATTGTAGCTGCAATGACCTGGTAAGCTGTTTAGATAAACAACAATGTAAGCTGTCAAATACACTTTATGTATAGTATTTAAATGAGTCTTTTCTGCTGAGCTTGTGGCAATTTGGGAATATATTTGAGTTTCCTTAGCGCACCAGCACAATGTTTGGATAAAAGGTAATGAATGTGCAGATAAACTGGCAAAACAGTCACCAGGTGATATGCACTTTATATAATAAGTGTGATGTGCTCAGCATAATTGCTGTGCAAAGCATTATTTGACACTGAAAAACATCTTCTTCTACAATATACAGTGCTGTGTGTGTGTAAGTTTTAAGCACATGCAAAGAAATGCTGTAGAGCAAAGATGCCTTCAAAATAATGAAATTAAATGTTTCTACATAAAAAAAAAAATACCATAAAGAGCAGTAAACAGTAGTAAATGAAACAAAGTCAATATTTGGTGTGACAAAAAAAAATAAAATAATAATAATAAAAATAAAAATAGTAGTCTCCTGTACAATCTGTGCAGTTTTATAAGGAAATGAGCTGGTAAGTTTTATTGAGCATCTTGCAGAATCAGTCACAGTTCTTCTGGAGACTCTCACACTTGCTTCTTATTTTTGCAGCAAAACCCAGCATATATATATATATATATATATATATATATATATATATATATATATATATATATATATAATTTTAATATATATTAAAAAATAAATATTTTATTTGTGACTTTAGTTAAGTTAGTAGTCAATTTACATTTACATTTCGAATACATCAAGATTAATGCTAGCTAGCTCTGTAGTCACAGGTTATTGTATGAAAAGGCCAGATGGAGTTAGGCAGTTATGATCCTCCTCTCAAACATTATCAGCTAGGTAAAATTATCTACCTGTCCTAGCTATGTGGTGTAGCACTGAAAAGACTAATTAGCTAGAAATTTCATTTTCACTGAGCGATTCTTGCATTTTTTTAAGCATGCTAGCTGCTTGGTCAGATGTCATAAAAACCTGCTCCTTCAAAAGAAAGTGAAAGGGATGTTGATGGTTGAAAAGCTTACTAGAATATCTCAATAAAAAAAAAGAGCTTCACAAGTCTGTCTTAACAAGTCTGTCTTAAAGTGCTAAGTGAAAAGTTTGATACGGGATCCAGGACACAAAATGAGCTCTGGCTCCCCCTGGTGATGAAGTAAAAGCTCCATCCATCCATTTTCCGTATAGATTATCCTACACAGGGTTGCGGGGAGCCTGGAGCCTGTCCCGGGGAACACGGGGCACAAGACGGGGGAACACCCTGGACGGGAGGCCAGCCCACTGCATGCCACAATCGCACACACTACGAACAATTTGGAAATGCCAATCAGCCTACAGCGCATGTCTTTGGACCGAGGGAGATAACTGGAGTAACTGGAGGAAGCTGGAGGAGGAAGCTGGAGTCCCCTGACTAAAACCCCGAAGCACAGGGAGAACACAGTGCGGAGGCGAGATTCAAGTCCCCAATCCCGATGGTGCGAGGCAAACGCACTAACCACTAAGCCACCATTCCCCCATCCAGTAGATCAGTGAGAGTTTATTTAAAAAACTACTAAAGTGGTTTAAAGTCCTAAATGGTTTGGTTTTGTATACACCAAAAAATAATTTGGAATCAAATTTGGAGTCATTTTTTGTAATCTCAGCTTTGTTTACTTTGATTTGTTAACCAAAATTAGCAAACAAAGGACTTACAAACAAACTGTCATGGGTCTAACTCCAGCTAGCGGGAGGGGGAGAGGGAGAGAGGGAGAGGGAGGGAGGGAGGGGGGGGGGAGGAGAGAGAGAGAGAGAGAGAGAGAGAGAGAGGAGAGGAGAGTGTGTGTGCAGAGAATGGATTTCTTCTTCTTCTTTTTTTTGCATTTTGATACTCATATCAGAATGCAAAAAAATATCATCAATCTTTACTTCTCAAACATTGTAGTTAACACAATTACCCTTGTTTTTCAATAGACCTGAAAAACCTCTAATCTAAATTCTGAAAGAAACAAAATGGGCATATGTACAGGTTAATCATTTACTACAGTCAAGTTGGAATGTCACCTTAACAGCACTGTAGCTGCGATGACCTGGCAAGCTGTTAAGATAAGTGGCATTATAAGCTGTCAAATACAGTTTATGGCCTAAAGTATGTGGACACCTGACCATCACACCTATATGTGAGCCTTCCCCAAACTGTTGCCACAAATTTGGAAGCACACAATTGTATAGAACATGTGTCAAGCTCAAGACCTTGGGTCATATTTAGCAAACTTGCAAAATTAATACCGAAATGGCCCATAGTAGGCCTACCTACTACTCAACAATTTCATGCTATCAAGAATTCACAGCAGACCTGTGGAGTAGCATCTGTATGTGCCACTGTACAGAACGCATGTGCTCACATCTCACTGTGCTGAAACGCTGATCATAACGGAAGACTATCTGCTGCGTTTGATGTGGGTCAGATGTGTGTCTAAAAAAAGATTAAGAAATGTGTCATGTATTGGCCTTAAATGGGACTCAGTGATTAACATTAAATAAAGGTGAACGCAGGAAGATGAACATGCTGCGCTGCATCTTGCCTATTGTGTAAGCAATAACTACTCTGACTTTTGTTTATTTCAAATATATTGACTAACAACTTTAATTGACTACATTTCTTGCAGGCTTTGGAAGTGGACCCCGTCTTTGTGCTAAAAGTCGTTGCATAATAAGCCATCCTACCCAACATGCCTGGGTGCCAAGGATGAAAGTTCTAAGATTCAAGATCCCAGATCATAAAGAGGAATCTCAGACACAGCAAAAGGAAATTGCTGAGGAGCAATCTGCGATGATGTGTTAGCTAGAGCAAATATTATTTGCACTAAATTCTCTGATGCAGAAAAAGTGATAGCTGGCAGTTGTTCTAATTTAATCAGTTATTCTTCTTAGCAATACGCATTTAGCTAACTGTATTGAGATTTATCTCTTTGAAGCATATTTATCAAGCATAATTCCAGGTGATTTAATGACTGTTGTTAGTATTGGACCACAAAATGCTATAATGCTATAATCTTTCACTGGATTAGAACAAAGTAACAAATTTCATTCAGATCACTAAAGCATCAATTTAATTAATCATTTTTTTTTTATTACAACTACAGTAAAAGACAGATGCATTATATAAATTCAAGAAATTATTCATTCAAATTTTCTATTAAAAAAGAGGAATTAAAAAACAACAACACACGGTTGTTTCTTCTGCTGCTTTCAGTATTTTTCTTCTTTTCTCATCTCTGCAGGACAAATAGAAAGAGAAAGAGATAAGCAGAGGAGTTGTTTTGATGAGCAAGCTTCTCTAATAAAATGAAGAACAAGTGTTTTACTTACATTTGTAGACAAATTCAGTCAAAAATCAGTCTTTTCTGCTGAGCTTTGGGTACCAGCACAATGTTTGGATAGAACATAATGAATGTGCAGACAAAATGGCAAAACAGGCTCTCAAAATAAGTAACACTGAAAAAAAGTGTTAAGTTAAGCAAATAAGAAGCTAAAGCAATTTTAAGAGTGCTCACAAAAAATAAGGAAGTGTGTGTGTGTGTGTGTGTGTGTGTATATATATATATATATATATATATATATATATATATATATATATATATATATATATATATATGAAACTTAATATGGTAAATATTACAATTTGTTTCTATTTTAAGGTAATAGTAGTAGCCAATTAAAGTAAATTAGTAGTCAATTTACATTTCAAGTACAACACGATTAATGTATTAGCATGCTAGCTAGCTCTGTAGTCACAGGTTATTGTATGAAAAGGCCAGATGGAGTTAGGCAGTTTGATCCTCCTCTCAAACATTATCAGCTAGGTAAAATTATCTACCTGTCCCAGCTATGTGGTGTAACACTGAAAAGACTAATTACCTAGAAATTTCATTTTCACAGAGCATTTCTTGCATTTTTTTAAGCTTGCTAGCTGCTTGGTCAGGTGTCATAAAAACCTGCTCCTTCAAAAGAAAGTGAAAAGGATGTTAATGGCTGAGAAGCTTACTAGAATATCTCAATAAAACAAACAAACAAAAAAAAGACTTTCATAAAGGTCCGACAGCAAAGCGCTAACAGAAAAGTTTGATACAGAATCCAGGACACAAAATGAGCTTTGGCTCCCTCTGGTGAAGTGTTTTATTCCTCCTATAGCAATTTAAATTGATTACATTTTTAATTAATTAATTTTAAAAAATGACACTTTTTTCTATTTATGGTTGTATTTAATGTTGATGAATATCCTTAAAACAAGCAAACATTCCTAAAAAACAGTCTTCACCTCACGAGCCTCTTTTTTCTCTAGGTTAATTAAACAACAAAAAACAAGTTGGTCATGTTACAGAGAAAACAAAGTGCAAAATCCTCCATCGTGAAGACTCTCTCACAGCAGAAAATGTACTGACATTGGAGACTCCTTCCATATATGTTATCCGTCTCCTTACAGAAAGTTTCACCATATCAACAATTATAGGTTTTTCTTTGTTAAATAGCAACACAGTTTTTACATCCGTTTATTACTAAGCTTACGTTATGTGGCATGTCCGCCATACAATCTGTATTACTATGGAAACAATAGCATATTAAAATAACATACTATTGTCAGAGCTGCTGTTATAGAAAACTAATGAACATCTTCTGACCAATCAGATGAGAGAATTCAACAGTGCTCTGGGTGTACTGCTTCCTTCGAGTTATATATTACATACAGTGAGGGGAAATATGTAAATATTCAGACAGTTTTGGTTTTGTTATTTAATATTCTTCCAGTGCATATATCCACTTCAGATTTTTAATATAGAACTAATATAAACATCTAATATAGTGTCTGAATGTTTCACTATGAGTTTTGTTTTTTTCTTATGAAAACATATATTTATTATAAATTTGAAACAAAAAAGTAAGTTGGAAGAAATATATTATATAACAAAAACAAAACAAAAAAAGTATCCAAACACTTATTTCCCCTCACTGTATATTTATTTGTGTATATTTTTCTCGACCTAGATATCTGTCCACTATTTAGGATTATTGTAGCAAAAGTAACGTTTTAATACATCAAGTGCAAAAATCACATAAATCAATCTTTGTTCAAACATTGTAACATCTTTATTAAGCAAATAACATTATAAATAAAAAAGTGCATAGAAAAATTAAACAGGTTTAGAAATATGTATACAATTATTTACAGACTTGGGGTACTTTGTACAAGGTAGTAAAGACACCTTTTGAAGTCTTTTCTCAACACATTTTTTAAAATAACCCTACGTAGGAACATACAGTTTTTCCACACAACTCTGGGAGACAGATCGTCACAGAAGGTCTTGACTAGTGCTTTGCATCCTTCATTGCACACAGGCCATCTCTATAGAACATTTAAGACCAAGTGATATCGTATCGTCATCTAGGTTTTGCATTAGTATTCTTTGACAGTCATTCTGAACAGCCTGAGGTAGAATCCTTGCAAGTTCAGTGAAAAAAAAACAAAAAACAACAAAGGGTGAAATTCAGTTTCGTGATATTATCCGAAACGAGAAGGGCCACATAAGGCAGAGGATGACCACACTCACTGGCTTCAAGGGCTGTTAGAAAGCCAGCTACCATAAAAACATGAAAGGAGCAGCGACAAGAACTGGAAGCTGTTTCTGGCAGATCGTGAAAAAAGGGGTTGGGGGGGTGGGGGATGTTGCCATAATTTACAAGTTAAAACAAGAACTAAAACCATACTCTTTTAAAAAAGAACCTCTGGCTCAAAACACGACCTTAAAAAGGCTGCACTGCAAGAACTCCTCCTCAAAGAATGTTCAAGTCAAGAAAAAAAAAGAAACTATGTAAACAAAAAGAAAGATCTTGGCCATGGAGAAAGCACATTTACTCCCATAATCTAAACACAAACAAGAATAAATACGGCATAAAGCTTGAGCAATCTTGTCTCATCTAAGACACGAAGATTGGTATCAGTTCTCTTTTTCCTCATGATCAGACGGAATCAGAATTGTCTTAAGTCTTAAAATAAAGGGATGTCAATGTGCTGAGTGCTTGGTGGCTGTTAGCTGAAAGACCCATACGTATTTCTTTATCACTGCTAAAGAGAATCTGTCTGAGAGAAAGCGAGAAAAAACAAACAAACAAACTAACTAACAAAAAAACGTTGCTTCCGAGAGATTTTCTTGAGCAATTATAAGGGATCAGGACTTCTACAGATGTACATTATGTGTATGTATGTGCGACTATCACAGAAATGAGAAAGACTCAAGATAAAAACTGTGTAGTTGCAAAGTAACTATCCCTAGTTAGCTCAAATAGTGTTTAATGCAGTTAGCAGAGGAAAAAAAAAAGTTAATTTTCTTTCCATACCTTGTGATGCTTCTAAAAAAATAATGTCAGCTCTCTACCTTTTATCTGTCAAGTACTTGAGCAATTCACAAATGAAGTGTCTTACATTGCGATGAATGACAAAGACGATAATGGTGAAATGTGCGACTTCCCACTTAAATTTCAAGACTTTTTTTTTTTTTTTTTTTTTAAGTTTAGCACCATAAAGTATTCAAAGGTTAAGAAAACGGGCAAAATTAGCTGACACAAAAAAAACCAGCAGGGTCCCAAAAAGGGAGACAGAATTTTCTCCATGATTAAATTAACCATAGTCATGAATTGGGACAAAACTAAACACGGTAAAAGAATAAATAATTTACACAGGCCTAGTGGGAGTTTTCAAAGGCGTTTTTTTTTTTTTTTTTTTTGTTTTTTACAGCAGTGGCTTCTGAAGAAGAGCTTAAAGGCTGATTTGAGACTTTCTATGGAGAGAGGAGAAAGGGGGGGAAAAAAAAAAAAAAGAAGTCTTACTAAATGACTTTACAAACGGAATGGATGGTGATGGCGTATTGCAGGGGTTCACAGCATCTTCCTGAGCAGAATAAAGCCTTTTCTTCTCCTAAACATCAAGTCCTATACTATGTTCTAGCATGAGCATCACAGATAAACATCTCAGTTAAAAGTATATATAGATATATCTCTTGATTAGTCATATATTCATTCAGGTACAGTATATTCTCACTGCCACAAAACTCCTGTACATCTATTTGCACTTCTTTCTAAGTGCAGGAGAAAGCCCGGAGTCGAATTTTTTTTAAAGAGGCCATAGACTGAAGGAGGTCAGCACAATCCATTTAGCGGAACTGAAACGATTTTAATAGCTAAAACTGATGCACCAACCACTTAGACTTTATCAGCCAGACAATCACTGTACTCGTTGCTCGTGCACAAGCTCAAAAATACACCTGGAACACTTTCACAGGTTCCTTAGATGAGCCAAAATTGTTTTTCAGCGGCAACAATTTGACAAGTATTAGCAATAGGAGGAGTGCGCATCTTCTCTTCACTAGTCTGCACATCATAAAGACCTCTGTGTTGTAAAAAGAGAAGCATGAAGCAGAACTTTTCTGTTTGTGGGCCGGGATAAAGTGTTCAGACTGTAAAGCAGGTGATTCTATGACCATTCCACTTTTGTTGGAGTGCTTGAGCATCATGCACACAACCCTACGACCATGTCTGGATCTGTCCAGTGGATTTCCAGTGGTTTCAGTCACAATTTGTTAGACACCATTAAAAACCACTGCTAGTGAGCCTTCATGGACTTTTCCATCTCGGTGCTTTCCACAGTCCACTGTGCCTCTGTTTTATTGCCTGTCTGATGTTCTCCCTGCGCTTTTCAGGATCTTCTAAACGGTCCACTCAGTTTAGGAAGCGGCGGCAGCGCTTGGCTCCACAGTTGCAGCCGAGCTTGTTGCTGGCATCCTCGATGGGGAACTTGTAGTCGTAGGTGAGCTCTTCTCCACGGTAGATCTTGCGTAAGGCGAAAATGACAATGTGCTTCTGGCCCTCCACATTGATGACGCGGGAATAGCAGTTGGGCTCGCACGAGTGGTTGATAAATCGCGCCGCGTTGCCATGCATGGTTGCATCAACTACGTCAAAGTCGTCGATACGGAACATGTAGCAGCCAATGCCCTGGTGATGATATAGAACAAAGACCATTTGTACATACAGAAAAGAGGCATCTAAGATACATTTTGAGTCACTGAAAATTCCCAAGCCAATCAAACAGCTATCAAAAACATGCTTCTACTGAGATTTACAGCCGGCTGCATCTTTTCAGCGTAGGGCAGCTGAATGCACCTGTGTCAATGAACGCTCTGGATGGAGCATCCAACCCACCCAAAGTTGAGGGCAATTATACCCTCTTGGGCTCCTGTGTCATTGTCTCAATTCAAAATCCCAATGAGGTGATGTGTGCTGTTATAGGAAACTAATCCCCGAATGGGAGGTATAATATGATAAAAAAGTGGCCTGCCAACATTTTTTTTTAAAATAACGAACATGTTTTTAACTGTTATAGTTACATTTAATGTTGTTGAATGTCCATGGAACAAGGTAGTTATCACTTACATTATGGCAGCTATAAATAGTCATTCCCTGTCTATCCTCTCTTTCTTGCTCATGAAGTAAATAGAAAAGAATCACCCCCCTTTAAAATAATCATATTATGTTGCTTTTCAGCCTGAAATGAAGACGGACACAGTTTTTGTTTTATCCAGCTGTATTTACTCAATACAACTTTTAACATCCAAGTGAAAGATATAACACCAACATGGCAGAAAACAATTTTAAAAAATTAAAAAAGGAGTTGGAAAAAGGATCACCCCCTTGCTTTAATGTGCCTTAATTTTTTAATTACAGCCTTTAGTCTGTTGGTATATGTCTCTATTAACTTTGCACATCTAGACTTTGCATATTTGCCCACTCTTCTTTGCAGAACTGCTCAAGTTCAGTTAAATTTGATGGTGACCGTTTGTGGACTGCAGTCTTCAAGTCATTCCACAGATTTTCAGTGGGGTTTAAGTCTGGGCTCTGACTAGGCCATGCAAGGACATTCACCTTTTTCTCCTTCAACCACTGTGTGGTCAGTTTTGCTGTGTGCTTTGGGTCATTGTCATGTTGGAAGGTAAATCTTCTTCCCATTGACAACTTTCTGGCAGAGAGCAGCAGATTTTCCTCAAGAATTTGAGGGTATTTTGCCCCAGCCATTTTCCTTCTATCCTGACAAGTGCTCCAGTCCCTGCTGCAGAGAAACACCCCCATAACAGGATATTACCACCTCCATGCTTTACTGTAGAAATGGTGTTATTTGGATGGTAAGCTGTATTGGATTTCCGCCAGACATATCGTTTGGTGTTGAGGCCAAATAATTCATCTGACCATAACACCTTTTTCCATGTGGCCTCAGAATCTTCAAGGTGCATTCATATAAGCCACATTTGTGGAGAATTTGTGATGTTGTTGTCATATGCACACAATGACCACTCTTTGTCATAAATTCCTGCAACTGCTTCAGAGTTGCTGTAGGCCTCTTGGTAGCCTCTCTGACCAGTTTCCTCCTGGCTCTTTCATCCAGTTTGGAATGACGTCCTGATCCAGGGAGGGTCTGTGTTGTGCCAAATACCTTCCACTTCTTAATAATAAACTTAACTGTGCTTCTAGACATTGATAAAGCCTTTGAAATTTTTTGTATCTATCTCCTGACTTGTGCCTGTCCACAACCTTATCCCGGAGATCTTTTGACAGTGCCACCCATAGTTTATTGTTTGCTTCAGTTGCACTACAAAATGCTCCAGGAAAGCTCTTTTCATGCTGAGCTAATCAAAATGATCACAGCTGATCACAGTTGAAAGTTGGCTTTGTGTGCCACTGAGAATGTGATTAGCTACACCTTATTGAGTTTACAAGTCATTAGGAGGGGGGTGATCCTTTTTCCAACTCAGTGATTCTGTTTTTTATTTAAATTTTTTTTGTTTTTTTCGGACATGTTGGTGTTATATCTTTCACTTGGATGTTATAAGTTGCACTGAGTAAATACAACTGGATAAACCAAAAACTGTGTCCGTCTTCATTTCAGGCTGAAAAGCAACAAAATGAGATTATTATAAAGGGGGGTGATTCTTTTCTATACCCACTGTATATGGAAGAAAATTTGTGCCACAAGTATCGAAACAAATGTAACTGTTACTGAGAAATTGGAAAGTCCTTGGTCATGAAGACTCTGCTGTGGAGGAAAAACTCCTTCCATAAACATTATTTATACCATGGTCTGTCTGAATACGCTATTCTGATTGGCTGGAAGGTGTGAGTTCAAACCGCTGAATGCACAGGTAGTTCCAGTCAGTTTAATCACCATTCTAAATTAATGTTCTGCCTATAAACAATTGTAAACATAGTAACATACAGTTACAGCTGTATGATTATCCCTTACATAAACGTCTCCTTACATACATACATTTTGCATTGTTAAATAACAACTCATTAATCTGTTTATTATTTCCCTCAGATTATGTAGAACCTCCATAAAAGTCCCATACTACAGAAACAATAAGTTATTAGAAGGAACGAGTCATGCTGCAACACCATCTTTCTAATGAGATTCAAGAATTCATCAGTACTCTGGTATAGTATTTAATTACTAATAAGAAGATGCAGAGATGCAGATATCAAAAACAATGTATAAAGAGGTCCGAATGTGCCCCCTTATTTAAGGCCACTTGGATTAATTCAGTATGTCTAGTAAAGGAAATGAGAATGGAGTTTGATTTCTCTCACCTTCCCATCATAATATTTCTCCCGCTTGTCTGTCAGAACGGAGCGAATGACAATGCCAGAGTACTCAATGACCATTTCACCAGCTTCAATGTTTCTCTTACAGAAGAGCCCTCGTCCATGAATAGCAGACCTGAGATTTTAAAAAGACATTGTTTACCTCAGAAAATAACAACATAAAATAATAACCTTCAAAATGAACAACAACCTTGTCCTGCATAAAAGATTATAAAGTTTATAAAGACCATGTTAGTTCATCAAATGCGCAGGCACTGAATAGCCATCTGAATTACGACTAACTCCACAGCCTCACAATGTATAATATCCATCATGATGAATCATGTCAAACCACTCAAATGCTTGCTTTTACTGAAATGTGGTTTAACAGAAAGCAGTTTCTGTCAAGTTCTTGGGAATACCTTCCCACCTACCTGTAAACACCAACAGCTTCTTTGGATGTCCTTTCTAAATGTCTGAAGCGCATTGCCATGGGAAGCTCCAAACTCGTTGCTCGTCTGTCAGGCAGAAGTTCACCCAATGAGAAAAGCAAGTCTGACAGTTTTTAACGATTCAAACCAGTCACAAGCCATTAGTCTGATTAACCACAGAGCTATGCATAAATTTATCACTGTTCATGATAATTCAGCTACAGTGGTTAACCAACAGAAACTTCAAAAGTCAGTAATTAAGCATCTTTGAGTCAATACATGAGCATGTATTACTGTATTAATCTTATTTGTCTCTTGTTAATAATATTGCAGAAATGACCAAAAAAAAGCACCAGAACATCCCCAGAAGAATCTGCCAGCTGCAACATTTTCCACTGGAGGTTTTAACCCTAAGCACATTTCTAGAAGATTTATTTTCCCATGAACCTAGATGTTTTTGTTATCAGATTATTGAAATGTATTTGCTAATAACTAAAATATGACTTGAAATGAGGTTTAAATGAAGTTCCAGACACCTGAAACTCATTACAATAACCCTAAACCTATATGAAAAAATAAAAGTAAAACTACTCCCATTTATATTTATATAACTTATATTAAACAATATAATGTACAAGTCATACTTATACAACAACTTTATTGATTTATTCATTTACTATCCCCCCCCCCCCCCCCCAAGACATTAAGGGGGGGAGGACGAGATAAATGAGACTTGAGTGTTAGCATTGGGGGAAAAAATGTATCTGTTCTAATCGAACCTGCTGGATTTGAGAAGAACTTCATCCTCCTCTTCATCATAGAGATCAGTGTCAGGAAGCTGTCTGTGCTGGGAAGCCAGGAAGTTGAACATGTCAAAGGTAGATTTCCTGTGAGGTCAGATGCAGTGGCAGATGATGAATAGAAAGATCAATACATCACTTTTGAGATGTGAGATATCATGCTTGGGCCAAACATACAGATTTTGTCATTTCTCCCATACAGCCTAACCACCTCTATAGAAAGGTTTAAAAGAGTTCAACTCCAGACTGCTGCAAATACAGCAAGAAAGATGACCCAATAGGTGAACTCACCTCAGGTAGACCTCAGAGCGAGCACAGCCGCTAGGGTTGATGGGCAAGTCATCTTCCTGGCTAGGCTGCTTATGGAACCGGAAAGTGTGACCATGGCAGCTCTTAGCCCCCTGAAGCTGTTCAACCAGGTAAACCACAGCATCATGGAGCAAACCCATCATACGAGCTCCAGTCATCCAAGTTAAGGAAAGCTGTCTAAGCTTGGCAACAGCACGAGCCTCCTGCACCCCATCAATCACAGCCCTCCAGGCCACTGCATGCGTTTAGGGGGAAATGAGACAGGAAGAGTGCTTTTAATTAGAATCAATGTTGAAAATACAAAACATATGGTGTGAGGGGATTTCTAACCATGTGTAGAGTACGGATGCATAAACACTTCCTTCCCTGCCCCTGACTGAGTACATGTTTTTGGGTAGTCATCAATACTGATAACAGAATGAGTAACATACTTAGCGTTATACATTCAGAGATATCATCAAAGATTTTATTTAGCTCTGTTTATTTTGGTTGTTGCCATGTGCTGCTAGCAATGAAGCCTCTTGCTGAGTTTAAACATCTTTAATAGAGTGTGAGGGTGGCTGACATTTTTAATGAGCCTGCTCGCTGACACTGCTCTGCACACTCAGGTCAGTCGCCAGCTCACACTCTATTCAACTCTCTATTTTGAATGCTTTATCAGATTACTTGTAGGAGGATGCTGTAGTTCCTCATCTTGATATTTCCATAGAGCAAAGTTTGCAAATCAAAGTCTGCTTTGATTCCCCCCCCCCATTATTATTAATCCTGGCCTAGCCAATACAACAATTTAGAATGTCCTGAAAAAGAAAGAAACCATTGGTGCACCAACAACCAGACATCAAACATGTCGGCCAAAGAAAACAACAGCAGTTGATGTCAAACATTATGAGAGCTAGGAAGAAAAACCCAAAAACAACAGTCAGTGACATCACCAACAACCTCCATAGTACATTCGAAGAAGACTTCGGGAGAAGAAATATAAAGGCCATACCACAAGATGCAAACCACTCATCAGCAGCAGTAAGAATTGGAAGGGCAGATTGGAATTCACAAATAAACAAGGATCTGCTGATGATCCAAAACATACGAGCTCATCGGTCAAGAATGGTGGAGGTAGTGTCATGGCTTGGGCTTGCAGTGCTGCTTCTGGAACAGGCTCACTAATCTTTATTGTTGATGTAACTCATGATGGTAGCAGCAGAATGAATTCAGAAGTCTACAGAAACATTCTGTCTGCCAATTTACAGAAAAATGCATCCAATCTAATTGGAGAGAACTTAATCATGCAGCAAGACAATGACCCAAAAAGCACTGCCAACTCAACAAAGCACTTCATCAGGGGAAAAAAGTGGAAGGTTTTAGACTGGCCAAGTCAATCACCAGACCTTAACCCAGTTGAGCAGCATTTCACCTCCTGAAGAGGAGACTGTAAGGAGAAACCCCCCCAAAAAAAACAACAACTGAAAGAAGCTGCACTGCAAGCCTGGAAAAGCATCGCAAAAGAAGAATGCAACAGTTTTTTCAGTGAGTCGCAGACTTGATGTCGTTATTGCAAGAAAGGAATATGTAACCAATTATTAAGTATTTACTTTAAGACTATCAGTTCCAACACTTTTGCTCACCTGAGAATTATGGGGGCTGCCATGTTCTAAGTTGTACAACACATCTTAGATGTATAGATGAGGAAATGAAAGCTGAAATTCTGATTTATTGTCTCATTCATCTTTTGATCTCAAACTCAAATGCCTTCAGTGTATAGTAAAAACAAAGAATTGCCCCTGCTGTTCTGATACTTTCAGAGGGAACTGTATATGGTGTGATTTTGTTAATCTTTTATGATGTTAGAAAAAAAATAAGTCGAGTCAACACACTTAAATTTTCATATATAGAATTAAAGTGAAAATATCAGAGAAATAGAATTAAAGGTCACAGAAGGCCACATTTTACCTTCAATGCTGTCTGCCTCCACACTAAAACCGTCATCACTAGTGATTTGAAAGCGTAGGTGTGGCTGATCTCCTCTGGGAGGGTGCTTCTCTTCACTTTCTGGAGGAGGCATCTCATCCTCTGAGCCTGACAGCATCCCTAATAACAAAATATCCAGGCCAGAAAAATATAAAGGATGTATCCAGTATGCATTAATGCATGCAAACATTAGGAATCACTTCTGCTTTTGTACACAATTACATTTTTGACAAATTACAAATTTCACCTTTTTTGTTTTTACAGTGCACAAGACAGACATACACTTGCATCAATTTAATATTAGCCAACTACAGATATTCGACACCCAATCTGAAAAATAGAAATGTGTATACACATATCTAAAACATCATGTGATATCAGTTTCTTTGGGAAAAACAATACAGTATTACACAACAAGATACTTGTTTCATCTGAAAGACTCACTTCTACATAAGCCCTACATGAACAATATTTCAGCAAATCTGTTAATTACTTGCTAGCTGATAATTGCCAGATATGTTGAAATGTAGATAGCTACTATTAATAGAGACAAAAGAGTTTATTGGCAGATTGCTGGCCAAAATATTTAGCATCCACAGGTGTGCTGTGCCAGTAGAGTCTCCAAATTACCTACCAAAGTGTGTAAAGCACTAATATATATATACCTGAGTATTTGTTCCAGTCAGACAATGAACTGCACCATGTGGTGTCCAAGGCCTGTGGTTTGCTGCTGTCACCACCTCGGGACACGGCGAAATGATCCCAGAGCCCTGGCCTTCAAATAAACAACAATAAAAAGAAGGGGAAAATTATAATCTCAAAACCATAATCAAATGTCAAAGATCATCCAACATAATAAACATGCAACATAAGCACAATGAACAGAAATGATCCAATCTTACTCGAGCTGAAATTTTGAAAATTATTGCTTACCTTGCGCTTTCAGAATCACTACTGTGCTCCTCACTGATTTTGTCCAGGTCAAGGATCCCTTTGACAGTTGGAGTTTTAATGCGAACTCCCCCACACCTACCACATAGTGGAGACAAAACAAAACAAAACATATAAGTGATAACTACATCACAGAAAGATACAACATGTATGAAAAGGAAAAAAAAATGTGATTGTTAAGTCATGGCACAAAAATAATATGAAAAAATATAATAAAAAAAAGTTAAAATATAACAAAAATAATATAATAATATCCTTATGAGCTGCTTTGAGTCACCATGACAATCCCATGACAGTAATTCATAGTGAGTGTTTTGTCAGGGATAATGGCTTGTAATGGAAACACCAGCTCAGGTGTCAAACATTCTCATGCTCCAAATTTAGGCACGAAACAAGTCAGACCACAGAGTGACAGACAAGAGCCAGCACTCAACCAAGGAGCAGAAAGTGAGTTAGAGTATGAGAGAGTAAATAAATGGGAGTCAGAGTGAGAGTCAACATTCTGTCCTGGAACAATACTAGTGAGATGTTTTGATGTGAAATTCATTCCTGTAAATTCCCTTGCATGGGGTTTTGCCAAATAAGTTTAGACAGGAAGCATTTTTAAGATGAGTGTAAGCCATGGTATTAACTTTAATTTAGTTCTGCATTATTTCAAGGAGCAAACATACTGTGAGTGAACTCAACATTGCCTAAGAAATGAATCAAAAACAGATTACAAACTGGATATATTTGTAGATGCTGGGTGTATTCATTAAAGACAGAGAATAGCAACTGATGGTAATAGCATCCCAGAACTCCATGGAATTCATGGATGACATTCTGAGAAAAAAAAAAACCTGGCATACCTGGCAGCAGCTGAATTTAATTTGCGTTGCTCTTCTGGGCCACTGGAATGTTCTGGCTCTAAAAAGTCAGACTTTGATTTTTTGGTGGCAATGCGATCAGAGAGAGAGGACACCCTTTTCATTCGAACCTGCTTTGGTCGAGAAAATACTGAGCTTGGGGTAGATGGTGGAGAATTTTTGGACTCTGGTTCAACAAGGAGGCCTGGTGGTAGAACTATGGAATTTGGCGATTGGGCTCTGCCACCAGCAGTGTTACAAGGTGAAGAAGGACTCAGAATTCTACTAGCCTTTCGACTGGGGTCATAATAGCTGGCCATAGCTTGGTTAATAATAGCTTGAGCACTCTCGGCATGACTGTCTGCTGGCTTGCCAGATGACACGGGTACAGTAGTTGACTTGGTTTTCCGAGGTGTTGAGGGTTCCTTCTTTTTCCGTGGTTTCTTTACTCCAGGTATAGAGCCATCAGCAGATTCTTTTGCATTCTGGTTTGTTTTCTGGGCTTCCAGTGGTGCTGCTGTTCCTTTGCTATTAGAAGTGAGAAGCTGCGTGATGGTATTGGAGTTCTGAATTACAGGTGTCACCATTCTGGGGACTTGGGCTGTGATGGCTGCTCCGGCAACTGCAGGCAAGTTGCCCGCAGCTGCCAGAGTAGCAGAGAGAGCATTGCTTTGCAAAAGGCTGGCAATCTGTGTAACGCAGTTGTAGGAAGGTGAGGTGGGACTGGGTAGCTGGAAAGTGTTGCTTTCAGGATTTTTGACAAAAATTTGGCCAAGACGATTAACAAGTAAAACATGTGGGGTTGGATCCACATTGGGTCCACCCACCTCCTTCACAGTGAGAATTGCATGGCCTGGTAATGCTTGAGTCACCGTTTGTTGAGGCTCCAATGTTGGTCTTGGAGTTGAAAAGTTTATGGAAATTGTACGTCCTGGGGCAGCATCCCTTTGCATAGGCATAGAGCTATAGCCATTAACAACAACAGGGCATGGGGCTGGTTGAATAATGGAGGACATTGGACGGCATTGAGCAGAAGTTTGGGAGTTTACAGACGGGACTATGCTGACTGTTGCTGAGCCCACAGGTTGTGTGTAAGTGGGGTACACAGGGGACGGCACTGCCCTAAGGGATGCAAGGGCTACACCAGTACCTGATTGCGCTTGAAGCACTGAATCAGGCTGAGTAGGCAAATCAGCAGAAATCACTCCCCTTGGGACTGATTGTTGGCCTATGTCTGAAGGTGATAGCAGTTTGTTACGAAAACTCTCCATTGGTGGGAGGATTGTCTTGTTTTCAGGGGTGTGGACAGAGTGTAAAGTAATATTTGAAGATAGTAATGAATTAGCAAATGACATGAAAGCAGGCTGCAAACATGGAGCAGACTGAACTGTAGCATTGCCTATTTCTGTAGATGATGTAGAAGTCAGCTGTGGCAGCACTTGACCTTGGCTTCCATTTTCTGGGTTTGTGAAGGATGCTTCTGTTGGATCCTCTGACAAGTTATTTGGGCAAATCATAGAACCATCAATGGAGGAAACAAAGTGACCACTGTTATGATCCAAGTAGATTTCTTTTGACTCAGTGGATTCTTGTGTGTCTATTTGAGGATCTTCCTTAACTGGAACCAACTCTGTAAAACAGGTGTTAGGTGAGGGAGGGTCACATCTGTCCAGCATTATAGGTAACCCCAGATCTGTAGGTAAACTGAATCCTTCCATGTCTTCATTGAAAGAGGAAAACGTTGTATCTTCCTTTGGCACAACAAAATTTATGGAAGTCTCCTGTGGGGGCACCATAGGACTTGAATGAAATGTCTGACCAACAAGGTCAGAGTTCTGATATGTATCTAGGAAGCCTGATTTTGTGTAACCCCTGGTCTCTTGAGGAATCTCAGAATGTGTCGGGCTACTTGAACTTTGATCAGCAGTACTAACTAAGGATAGAGAGCCAAACGGTTTGGCTGGTGGTTGGAGCTGACTGCTACGACTTGGAAGTTCCACACATAGCCCATTACTATTCCACTGTTTATGATGCTGACCATCAAGAGCCTGAGATGGTTTCTGAACCTGATTTGGGTTCTTCAGATTTTGGGTATTACTGCTTGTTACACTAGCATCACTCTCAGTTCCATCATCTACACCATCTAGTTGTGAAATTGATTTTACCGAGCCAGAAGGGGGTGTCTTTGAGGCTTCTCTTGGGACTTTGCAAGCTACTATAGTACGTGAAAAGTCAAAATAGTTTCCCATATCATCGTCAGATGAACTATTACCCCAATCCTCTGTAGCATGAGGTAATCTTCGGGCAGACACCTCTGCATCTGGACCCCAAAACTCATCTTGATCCTCTTCGCCTCCAACAACAATCTGTTCACTACAGTTCATAGCCACACCCTCATTTAGTACTGTTGCTTCAATTTCAAGCTCAGTTTTGAGCTCTGATACCACAGTTAGGTCCGAGTCCAACTGAAAGGGGGTATAGGGGAATTCCTTATCAGTGACTAGGTGGCTACCCCTCTGTGGCTCTATTGTGTCTCGTAAAGGTGAGGTTCCATTTTCTGCAGGCAGTTCTTGTGGTGATGCCATGAAATTGTGTGGCAGTTCTGCAGAATCCAACTGATTAAGGTCAAAAGGCAACCTTGGTCTTGTTGAAAGGTGAGTAGGTGAAGAAAGGGATCGGTTAGAGGGAGGGGTGCTGCCAGTGCCACCATGCCACATGGGCTCTGGAAACAGTCCTGAGGTAGAATGGGGTGCCAACATTCCGGCACCCCGGGCAGAGGAAGCGCTTCGACTGACAGGGCGGGCTGACGAGGAGGTCAACAAGTTTTCAGTAGCACCAAGGGGCAAAATTGGGGAGGTAGGTTGGGTGGTTTTAGAGTGATGGGAACCCCCAGATCGAAGATTAATTGAGCTAGTCGGAGATCCCAAGGAGGGGCAAGAGTTGAGCCCACGAATGCCAGTATTCTGTGGTGTATGTCGCCGTAATCTGCGGGTGTCATCAAGATCACTAATAGTCAAAATGTGGTGGGACTTGGAAGGGGCTGCTCCTGAAAAATAAAAACAACTTGCTTATTCTTTTAGACAACCAAACAGGGCATCAATTGGGCATGGCTGTAACATGACAAGCCATTAATTAGTTACAAGTAATTCCAAGCTAAATATAAACAAATCTAGGTTACCTGGAGATGGTAGTGGTCTAGACAGTCCTCCAGCTGGTCTTCGGTTCAGCGGGTAGGCTGAATTTTTGGGTCGAGTACCAGAGTCTGGCTTAGCAAAGGGAGATACTAAACTTGGATTTGCTGGTGTCACATCTCCCTCCATAGTTTCAGATTCTAATAAAAAATATATTTTTTGAGAACAAATATAAAGCCACATCAATATATCATAGAAACCTGTGTGTATTTTAAAACAGACCTGGTTGTGGACATGGACTGTGGGCAATTGTGCGATTTTCTCCCTGGTCAGCCAGTTCTTCTACTGGCTTCTCCTGAACTGGTGGTCGTACCTCCATGACCCGGCATGTGTACTTGCAGCGGCGACGTGGGTTTAGTGTGCTCCAGTACCACCGAGAACATCTGATAAATTATTACACGTGCATTAATGTACATGTAGAACTAAAGCTACATATTAAGTGAATTGCAGAGACGACTGGCGATAGTATTGGGAATCGCTGACAGATTCCAACTGTGATTACGACGGCAATCAAGATGGATGATTTAAATACCTGTGGGAAAAAGTGGGATCTACAGCTCTAAGATGAACAAAAATTCTGTTGTATGTTGTATTAAGCGTGTCCTTTTTTTTTTTTTTTTTGCCTATTTCAGAGTCCTTGACAAACTTCAATAGCCTATGTTTTCTGAATTTGGAGGAGAGGACAAAACAAAACATCTTTGTCTGATGCATCTTAGCTTTCCCTTGTCCATGCTTGCCAAGCAGATAAAGCCGTGAACATCTTCACTCGCAAAACATGAACATCGGCTTAAATTAAGAAAATGAAGCATGCTGTTTATCAGGGCTACTTTTCTATACAAGAAATTCAGTATCTCCTCTGCTGTTCACCACAATGCACATGCACGTGTAGTTTATATCATTTTATTAAAATTTTATACAATGCTTACAGTGGGGGAAAAAAGTATTTGATCCCCTGCTGATTTTGTACGTTTTCCCACTGACAAAGAAATGATCAGTCTATAATTTTAATGGTAGGTGTATTTTAACAGTGAGAGACAGAATAACAACAAAAAAATCCAGAAAAACACATTTCAAAAAAGTTATAAATTGATTTGCATTTTAATGAGGGAAATAAGTATTTGATCCCCTATCAATCAGCAAGAGTTCTGGCTCACAGGTGTCTTTTACACAGGTAATGAGCTGAGATTAGGAGCACTCTCTTAAAGGGAGTGCTCCTAATCTCAGCTTGGTACCTGTATAAAGGACACCTGTCCACAGAAGCAATCAATCAATCAGATTCCAAACTCTCCACCATGGCCAAGACCAAAGAGCTGTCCAAGAATGTCAGGGACAAGATTGTAGACCTACACAAGGCTGAAATGGGCTACAAGACCATCACCAAGCAGCGTGGTGAGAAGGTGACAACAGTTGGTGCGATTATTCGCAAATGGAAGAAACTGTCAGTCTCCCTCGGTCTGGGGCTCCATGCAAGATCTCACCTCGTGGAGTTTCAATGCTCATGAGAACGGTGAGGAATCAGCCCAGAACTACACGGGAGGATCTTGTTAATGATCTCAAGGCAGCTAGGACCATAGTCACCAAGAAAACAATTGGTAACACACTACGCCGTGAATGACTGAAATCATGCAGCGCCCTCAAGGTCCCCCTGCTCAAGAAAGCACATGTACAGGCCCGTCTGAAGTTTGCCTGAATGATTCAGAGGAGAACTGGGTGAAAGTGTTGTGGTCAGGTGTGGTCAGATCTCTTTGGCATCAACTCAACTCGCCGTGTTTGGAGGAGGAGGAATGCTGCCTATGACCCCAAGTCATAACACCATCCCCACCGTCAAACATGGAGGTGGGAACATTATGCTTTGGGGGTGTTTTTCTGTTAAGGGGACAGGACAACTGCACCGCATCAAAGGGACGATGGACGGGGCCATGTACCGTCAAATCTTGGGTGAGAACCTCCTTCCCTAAGCCAAGGCGTTGAAAATGACCTTAATGACTGGGAGAGGATCTGCAAAGAGGAGTGGGACAAAATCCCTCCTGAGATGTGTGCAAACCTGGTGGCCAACTACAAGAAACGTCTGACCTCTGTGATTGCCAACAAGGGTTTTGCCACCAAGTACTAAGTCGAAGGGGTCAAATACTTATTTCCCTCATTAAAATGCAAATCAATTTATAACTTTTTTGAAATGCGTTTTTCTGGATTTTTTTGTTTGTATTCTGTCTCTCACTGTTAAAATACACCTACCATTAAAATCATAGACTGATCATTTCTTTGTCAGTGGGAAAACGTACAAAATCAGTAGGGGATCAAATACTTTTTCCCCCCACTGTAGTTACAACTAATAACTCATTTGGTTTATTTACAGTCAGTTTTGCAAGCATTCCTGACTAATTAATTAATCAAAAAAAATAAAACTGGACTAAATGCTAATGTTAGTTGATTGTTATTTAATTGCAGATACAGCTCAAATACTTTCATACGAGTTCAAATGACCAACAGCGAGATTCAAAAATGACTTACTCATAACCCACTGGAAAAAGTTTTCCTTGACTAGCTGATAATTCATTCAGCTTCCCAAGTTTTCTGACTTGAAGAGAACCTAAACATTAGAAAAACAATTTAAGTGCACAGAACAGTTGACAACAACCACCACAACAAAAACAATCACCATATTTGATCACGTTAACACTTTCCCATTGGCCTTGAGATGCTTACCTATCATCATATTAATATATTCTGGTTCTAATCCTGTCAAAAACTTCCTGCGAAGACTGATCCCCTCAAAGTCCACGTAGACCCTCCGAAGAACTTCAAACCCTTGTCCAGTAATAATCTGGAAGGTCAAGAAGTGAGAGCATATTCAAAACCACTTGTATTGTAAATGCGTGAGAAGTCCAAGAAAATAGATCATGTTTAATGCAAACAGTACTTTTCCACTGATGAGATCACGGTGCTTGTAGCAGAAGACTTTCTTGTCGTCCTGGAAGACACAGTTGCGAGAACGGGCACACATGAAGTGGTAGTTGCTTTGGCAGGAGGTAAGGCAGCAGCCCACTGTTGCCCCAGTCTGGTTACATCTTTCACAACGCTGCGGAAAATTTTGACGTGTGAGAAATAAGCAAAGAATTCTACAGCAGGACATTTTATATATAATAACAGTTTATTGCATTATAAAATACTGAGCCGAAAACATCTATCAAACAATGCTGAGTCATTTAAAAAAAAAAAAATTGTGAGTAATTGAATATGAACGGGAAATTCATTTATTCCTAGCTTTACTTATTATTTCTCTCTATCACACAATCTGGGAGCATTAGGGCTAACACTCACTAACTAACCTGGATACTGGTTTACACAGTACAATTGTTAGCTTAATGTTAGCTAACTAGCATCTAAACCTGAGTAATGGTTTTAAATGCGCACTAGTTAACCTTATTAGCCACTTTGACTAGAGTTGTATGCAATATAACAGTTAAACTAATCTTGGCTAACTAGGGAATATAATTACCTGTCGTAATTAAATACTAATTTGCCAGTTAGTCAGGCTAATTTTGTCAGTTAGCCTGCTAGGAACCTTGTTTACTGGTTTACATAATCCTTATGAAGGGTTGATAATAAGGAGCTCACTAGGTGCTTGGATTTAATTACATGATATATTACTTGGCCAAATTAGTAGCTAGCCAAGTTTACTAATAAGCTAGCTATAGTCTGAAAGGTACCATTAGCTAAGCAAACTACTTAACACAGTGCTATGTATAGGTATGTAGGAGCTAATGTTGATAAATGTGAATTATTTTATTTTATTTTTTTGAGCATGCAGACAGCTGAACTGTGTAGCCAATGCTATTTTAAGCTGCCAATAGACAATCCTATGCAGACACCATGCAGACACATTAAAAAGCAGCAAGTGGTTCAGTAGTCAGTAAATCAAAACAGTCTGAATTAATTTTTAAGAACAGAGCTACACATGGTATTTATGTATGAAGGTGTGGAAGAAGAATAAAGAAGGCTTCTTTATTTCCCACACCTTATTTTCAATAGTTGCCGTTCTTAACCAGTCACAACCGGTTCTGTCTGGTTTTCGTTGATATTTTTCATCCCATGTAGTAGACATTTTAAACTAACTACACTGTGTTATATGGCTCATATCATCCAACAGATCAAGTGATCACACGGAACTATAATATGCCATACCATAAGGCGACCTCTAGCAACTGCACTATGCACATGCATCAGGCAGCCGTTATCCTCCTCGAACACCTCAGCCGACCACATGGAGCAGTTGACATGAGCCCACTCATTTTGTCCAAGATAGAGCAGACGGCCTGCATCCTGTAGAGGTTAAAAAAAAAAATTAAAAAAATTGACAATGCTCATGAGACTGGTGGTGGGGTTTCATTTTCACATCTACTGGATTATTAAGATGGGGGAGATGTACAGAGTGTAGAAGGTGGAAAAGGAGCTGTTTTTGAGTGTGGCCATGTCTTGCTTACACTGGATTTTGCATCGCCATACTTCTGACACAAGACACATTGCCGCTCATCCTCTTTTGACCACCCAGTGTCCAGATCTTCTCTGGATGGCCGTGCTTTTTTCCCTGCCACAGCACCAAAAAGATTCATCACAAAGATAATATTATAATAGAATTCAGGTTCTGATGATGCTCTTTGTTGATTTTACTAAAAAATACCTTGCAAAGAACATTTTAAAAAATAATAATAAATACAAGTAATATAAACTGATATTTGCAATTACCTGTCAGTCTGAGTCTCATGCTCAAGTCTCTATATTGGCCACTGACAAGCCTGCGAGACAGAGGGGTAGAGACATTTGCTCCATCTTCCTCTTTGACCTCAATAAGGCCTCCTGCTTGCTTGGTGGTGTTCACAGTCCTGCTTTTCTCCTCTCGTTCCCGCCACTGGGCAAATACATGCTCATTTGTAGGTGGTATTACAGCATTCGAGAGCATTCCACTAGAAAATAAGAGAACAAGTTTTTGAAAGTGTTGTAGATAAACACGAGCCCAGAGCTCTTCTACAATTCCGCCTGCCTCCCAAAACCTCCTCCACACCCTCACACACTGGGTTCTACATTCATACCAAATATTTAGGTCAAATGTGTGTTTACAAGTTTTAATAATGAAATACAGTTAGAAAAAATAGTTTTATTCAAATCAAACTGAGTGATGAAAGAATGGACTGAAATAATTGTGTAAGGTGCATAAAACACTCACGCTGGTAGATGTTTGGAGCGTGGATCCCACACTTTAGGATCCTGACTGTTGAACCAGCTGAAAACCTCTTCCATAAGCTGAATGTGAAAATGAAAGAAAGAAAGAAAAAAAAAAAATACAATTGAAAAAAAAAAAATATAGCTGCAAGCAGCAATGGCGGATTCCTCCTCAAGATTGCGGAACATTTCAAAATTGACGTGGTAGAGAAATGTATTATTATAGTTTTCCACAAATGATCATTCCAAGACAAACTGCACCATCTAGCGGATGATAAACATATTGTTAAACATAATATAACATATTATCAAACTTATTCTTTTTAAATGTCATTGTTTTTGGAGATATGAGGTTGCCATCACACATGGTAACATACTGTAGTGTCCTCTTTGTATGTGGCAAAGAACAAGTCCATAGGTTAATGTTTCATTGATTTATGGACACAAGAAATATGTGCAACAGTTGTCAATTCACCAATATGTAAATAGTTCGGCCAATTTTTAATTTATTCCTTATTGCTTATCACCCTATAGGAAGACACGTATCCCACACACATATGTATGACAGTTCAAGTCAATCAGACCTACGGCTCATGAGGAGAAGATTTTTGTAGTTTTGGACAAATTTTCAATGTACTGGAAAATCTATCATGGCGGATTTTATGGGTCCCAATGGCTTTTTTGTTCCCCATGAGAAATAAGGCATGTATACCAATTTTCAGACATTTTGGACTTATGGGGAGGAGGGAAAATCATGTCGATTTTGGGCATGGGCTGTAGCGCCACCTATGGGCCATGTGGGGCATTTGTGGTGTGGGAGTTGCTTGTGGCCTGTAGTATCAATGTGCCAAATGTCAAAATTTTTTACCATTAAGATCTTGAGTTATTGGGCATTTTAGGGAGATATTGAGAATAATAATAATAATAATAATAATAATAATAATAATAATAATAATAATAATAATAATAATAAGCAGAAGAAGAAGAAGAAGAAGAAGAAGAAGAAGAAGAAGAAGATGGAGGAATCCTAATAATAATAATAAGAAGAAGAATACTAACAGTAACAATAGGTTTCCTCCTGATGGAGGAATCCTAATTAAGCTAGCATTTAAAGACATAATGCTTTATTCTTAATAGATAGATGAAATCCATTTCTGGTGGAAACAAAGACCACCTAGACACCACCACGTAATTTTTAACGTCAAACCTTACTTTTATTAAATGCTGAGCAAAGTTGCAGGTGGATGAATTATTTTGGAGACAGTAATATCGCACCTTTTAAACAGCTGGAAATAGATTAAGGAATCTGAATCTGACCTTCAGGTAGTAAGAGCGAGCCAGAGCAGTTGGCTTTTGGTCCTCTGGTAAGGTTTCCTCTTCCTCTAGCCTTCTGCGAATCACTCTCACCACATCCTCATGGAAAGATTTCTGCACAGTGACATGAACAGGAATTTTATCAACTACCTAAACACAATACATGCTTTCAGTGAATTACTGTACTGAACACAGGATACATCTGAAATTAAATACTCCCTTCTATTTTCACTTACGCAGGATGTATTTTTAAAAATATGCGAGATGAGGTGAAATTTTACTAATTACTCACCAGCGTTGTATATAGACCTTTGTCAAACTTTTTCCCTACAGCATGCAAATCACACACAGGAAGAACATCATCTCCATCACCAATGTCATCCAGAGCTGTACACTATAAAAGCAAGCAGGAGATGAGTTGAATGAGCAAATTTATAATACCATGTACACGTGGGTATTAAGAGGAATCTGTTCGAAAGTGCAACGTGAGCCGCACCTCGCTACAGGTGACCAGGTGCTGAGTGAGAGTGGAGCTCAGCAGGCAGGCAAGCACCTTCTCCACTCCGGCTCTGAGCTCCAGCATCAGGAGCTCCCTCCATCCTCCTCCCTCCTCCCTCTCCTGAACTACACCGGCCTGCGCTCGAGTGCAGGGCTGGCATGAGTACACAACGCTCTCTGGCAAACTCGACAGGATCTCATACAGGTCATCTGGAAGGACAATGGAGAACAGAAGTCAAGCATGAGATCGTCTCTGCTTGAGTAAAACATATATTTCATTATCATTAACTGTAGAACATTCTCGGAATTAAATTTCACTCTAGAGAAAAGGGTGAAATAACTAGTAGTTCCTAATGAAGAACAAGCACTGTATAACAGCTGTGGAGCTGGATAATATGTTCAACAGCAAAGTGGGTGCTGGCAAACTGGAAAGTGTGGTCAAAAAGATAAAGATGTTTATTATAGTTTTTGCTTCACTAGCAATTTGCTGATAATCTAAGTACAGTGGTGGTTGAAAGTTTGTGAACCCTTTACAATTTTCTAGATATCTGCATAAATATGACTTAAAACATCATCAGATTCTCACACAACTCCTAAACGTAGACAAAGAGATCCTAATTAAACAAATGAGACAAAAATATTATACCTGGTCACTTATTAACTGAGGAAAATGACCCAATATAGCATATATCTGTTAGGGTCAAAAGTATGTGAACCTCTAGGATTAGCAGTTTTATTTGAAGGTTAAATTAGAGTTAGGTGTTTTCTTTACTGAGAGGGACTACAATACCCATAATGCATGAGCAGTAAGGGGGCTAGGGGAAGGAAAGGAAGTAAAAGGAAAATAAAGTAAGTTCGGATGAGATAGTGACATGGGTGATGAGTCTTCGTTGATATGATAACAGCCTTAATGATACATTTTCAATTAAAGGGATGACAATCAGGTGTGAGTGAGCACGCTGTTTTAAAGAACAGGGCTCTATCAAAGTCTGATCTTCACAACACGTTTATGGAAGTGTATCACAGCATGAACAAAGGAGATTTCTGAGGACCTCAGAAAGAGTTGTTGATGCTCATCATGAGACCAAAATAGAACTTCTTGGTTTAAACGAGAAGTGCTGTTTGGAATGGGCTAAAAGTCCTCCAAGCCGATGTGCAGGACTGATCAACAGTTACCTGAAACGTTTAGTTGCAGTTATTGCTGCACAAGGGGGTCACACCAGATACTGAAAGCAACGGTTAACATACTTTTGCCACTCACAGATATGTAAAATATTGGATGATTTTCCTCAATAAATAAATGACCAAGTATAATATTTTTCTAACATTTGTTTAACTGGGTTCTCTTTATCTACTTTTAGGACTTGTGTGAAAATCTGATAATGTTTTAGGTCATATTTATGCGGAAATATAGAAAATTTCACAAAAAGAACACAAACTTTCAAGCACCACTGTAGGTTCTAATTATTAATGAATATTCTTGTGATTAATTGTCATACACATTATTTAACTGAGGCACACAAATGTAATTAACTTCTTTTTGCAGCCTATTCAGAGATAATCATAAGCAGGGTTTGCCAAACAGGTTCTCAGGATCCCAGATGTCCACATTACTACTCTCTCTTTCTCCTCTCATTGTGCCTTTCACAAGTTGATAAGAGGAGAGGTAGAAACTTAGGAAGGAACAAAAAAATAATAATTGGTGGACTATCTGGTGTCTTTGTGACTCAGTTTGGGAAGCACTGATCATAATTACATGACTGCAACCGGTAACAATTCTGCAGCTCTATTACATGAGAGGATCTGAGATATGAGATGCGTCAGAGTTTTTCAACATGACGTGGCTTTCAGAGGTCAGACTCACCAGTCAGTCCTTCACACTTGGCATGGACCCAGTGGTTACATATCGAGCACTGCATCATCTGGCTCTCATAGTCATTGTCCTCATAGCACTTGAAGCACATTGTGCAGTAGTTACCTAGAGTAGCAAGCAAGAAAGCAATCACACATCAGGAATCAGCGGATATCTGGCTTGCCTTGTCTTTAACAGTAATGAGGAAAGATGTGATGGTGAAGCTTAGTTCATTGTGTAAGAAGAATGTATGAGAACAATGACCAGTTCATGCTCTAGATTACTTGTGTAGTATAAAAAGGGCAAACAAATTCATAAATGGAACAATGTGATCAAAGCAGCAATATTTCTTACTGTTTACACCGCTTACTAGGCTTGTGAGATTGCGTGCAATTTACCATTGTCTTTACCATCATGTCCCCTAACTATCATCGACTGATGACTGATGTACACCCATGGCTTTGGAGGGGTGTAAGCTGCAGTGATGCTGACTTGAGGGAAAAAGAAAGGGGTGTGGCCAGAAATGTGTACATGTTATGTTATTGCAGCAAAAAAAAAAAAAAAAAAAAGGAAAAAGAAAAACAGGAAGCTGGTTAGAAATCGGATGTCGCTACTAGTTGACAAGATTATCATTTAGTCATCATCCGTTAACAAGGTCAGTAATAACTGAAGGTGGCACTATAAATAATCCTCACGAGTTTTTAGCTGTAACTTGGCTCATTATAAAATTGAAGTAAATTATATAAACTATGTGTATATATCCACTGGCTAGCAGATTAACATATACTTGGCTAAAGGACAGATATGTAATAGTAGTGCTCCTGGGTGTTTGCTTGTCATGCAGTTAAGTGCAAATGGTTTATGAATAAAAGGAAGTGTGCTATATGCAAAATCTAGTTCAAAATCTATTTCATTTTAAATATTCTCCCAGCAGGTTTTGCCATGTCCCCTCCATTCCTGGGCCAGTATCTATAAAGCTTCTGAGAATTGCTCTAAAAACAAGTTTTTAGACATCTACTTAATAATAAAAACAGTGACACTACACTATACATTTGACACGTTTTTATGGCTTGAAAGTAATTAACTGCAATATGTTTAGTGCTCTCACCTTGATCATACAGTCGAGCGCAGTCAGGACAGAAACCCTTAACGTGGTTCCACTCTGTGTCCCAGCTCTTCCCTGGAGTCACGCCACAGCTCTTACACCTGATGCACGTCATACACACCTGTGGAAACACGCAAAGAGTATGAACTATAACAAACTTAGGAAATGAATCATATCTTTTCACTGGGACAGAGGCCCTTCATGGATAGAAAAAGTCAAGTAGTCTAATATTTTCCCAGTGTATCCATGTGAAACCTTGATTTAGACATGTGTAAATCAGATTTTAAAAAAATAAATAAATAATAAAAATGAATAAATATGATCCATCCTACACATCCCTAACATGCTACTAGGTTTTTGAGCTTTCTACAGGGGTTATACTTTGTTTCCTCTCTGACAGAAAGTTAGCTGAGGAAGTAACAATGTACATTTGATTTAACCAAAGTGTAAAAAACATAAAATTAGGGGTGCAATGACAATACATAAAATTTCTGAATTATGAAAGCCCGATGTTATGTCCAGCAGCCTGTAAATTAACACCACTGATGACAGTGCAGGAAAAAAACAAAACAAATGTGAGTGTTTACTCACCCACGGCCTCTTGCGCTTGTTGGGTTTGGGATAGTTCGGCCCTAGACAGGCAGGATGATAGCAGTTCTGGCATCGTTCACACTCAAGCAGAGGCTATGTAGAGAAAGAATACATAAGCAAAGGTTTTGGTTTCCCTTTTTTTTTTTTTTTTAAGAAAAAGACTACACACACACACACACACACACACACACACACACACACACACACACACACACACACACACACACACACACACACACACACACACACACACACACACACTGTTATTTACAATATTTATCAAATTCAAGAACATGCAGAAGTGAACACGAGCATAGTCCAAAAAGTATAAGAAAAATGTTTCTCATTAGATTTCACTTTCAATATAAAACTGATGGTAAAATGTTCTTGGATTACACATCTTTATTTATTTATTTTAAATGTGAAAGTTCAACCAACTTTGGAAAGCCTGTTCTTGCGACCACACACACGGCAGAACTTGCAGCGGCGACAGCACCAGTTCTCCTTGTTCTCGTCCCCCGGCCGCTCTGACGGCTCCAAGCAGAAGTGATGAAAAGGTTCACAACACACTTGACAGAACAACATCTGGAGTAGATAAACAGTGTCGAGGAAAAAGGTTTAACCACCATGACAGCTAAAATGACCTTGGTATCATTTCAGAAATTTAAATATTGGCAAACATTTATATTTAATATTATAATAACAACGGTAAAATTAAAAAATAAAATAAAAATAATGATGTATGATTTAAAATCAGATCAAATGGTGCTTCAACAAAGTATTTGTTTAGGGGTGTGCATGCTTATGCAACTAGGTTACTGTAAGTTTTTTATTTATCTTTTCCCCTATAAAAGTTTCTAAAAGATTGTTTTTCACTTCATTTGTATACTGAACACTTGCACATTAAAGGTGAGAAATGATCTGAAATGATTTATCTTAATGTGATTCTTTTACTTCACGAAAATCTGCCATTTTAACAGGGGTGTGCAGACTTTTTATATCCATTGTATAATCCCAGTCCATACCTCATGTTGTCCTTTGCTGGCACACAGCAGGCACACAGATGGAGGCATGAGAGGCACAGAGGTGAGGATGCTCAAACCACCGGTCGACCACACACTCTGCAAGCTGCAGTCCTCCTGTAGAGGAAAACACAGACAGGTGTGCAACATATTTAACAACCTGCAAGGAATCCCCAAGGTATACACCTGTAGAGACACACCACATTAAATTCAGACGTACACAACAGAAAAAAGAAAATAGTACCATAAGGAAATGTGTAAGATAAGCTTTCAGAAATTAAAGGACACAATACATTTTCAATTAAATCTTAACTTTTAATATTCTTTCCTTTTGCCTTCCATGCTTGTCATTGTTTATTTTTCTTCAATCAGCAATTAAACTAACTAGATTATTATGATTATTCGATGCTTTTTAAAGCACATATTTAATAGTTCTTCCTATATACAGAATTAGACATTGCATTCATTCATTACATAACAGCAGAGTGATTTTATTCAGGCTTTGTTGCAGATTCCTAAAATACTTTTACTAACAGCTACAAAATTTCTAGTTTAATGCAGTTTAGACAAAGTGTACTGTACTGGTAAGCTGAACAAGTGCCATCTCATGGTTTAATTACAGCATTACAATTACACACACAAAGCTGTCTAGCTACACAGTGTTTCAATTAAATATGCTAAACTCAAGTATATTCGATAAAGAAATATTGACAGTTACACTATAGCTCATGTATCATTCATTCATTCATTCATTCATTCATTCATTCATTCATTCATCTTCAGTAACCGCTTTACCCCGGCCTGGGTTGTGGTGGATCCGGAGCCTGGATGGGACTCCAGGCCATCGCAGGGCACAGACGATGCATATTTTAGAATAATTACCTGCTTACGTTTTCATCGCTATTTACAAACATACATATATAACAGCTGCTGTGAAATTCATTACTAGCCTGTGCTAATGTTTTCTCATCCTACCTTAAAGTCGACGCAGATCTTGTATGTGGGCTCAGACGGTTCGTTTACTCTCTCGGCAAAACCGTTAGCCAGCGCTGCCAGGACACTGGGTGGCGTTTGCTCCTGAGGACTCTACGAAACCAGAAGACTTACAGATCAAGAGGTCACTTTTGTACATCATTTTCAAACAATGTGCATCCTCCTAGACATGACAACTTGATTACTAGATTATAATATAATTTTAATTGAAACAAACACACTGAGAATTAATCCCAGGTTTACAGGCATGGTCTGCTTGACCAACTCCATTGTTTTTATGGAAACATAATTGTGGATACTGATTTACTAAAATGTGCAAACTTTCTAATGCCTGCAAAAACTGTGTAAGCTGATGTACTAAGAAGGTTTATGGAGGATTTTGTCTTTGACATAAACAAAATAGAATGCATTGTCTGTCTTTTTTTTTTGTGTGTGCACCTTGAATTTGGGGGCATTCCTACAAAAACACAAAATACAAGGTGGTGGTTATGCAAATACATACGAAAATCTCTTTGGAAACAGCAACTGTGCATGCAAATTATTACGAAAAGCATGTATTACACATTTGTGAAAGTACATTTCTGCTAGTTGGAGACAAAATGATAAAAACTTAATGTCTTAATAATGAGAAGTTTTATCAAGATTTTGCCTTAGTTTCATAAAATGATCAGAGTTTCTTGAAACAATGACTTACGTTTACGGCATTTGGCAGACGCCCTTATCCAAAGCGACTTACACTTATTTCATTTATACATCTGAGCAGTTGAGGGTTAAGGGCCTTGCTCAAGGGCCCAACAGTGGCGGCTTGGCGGAGCTGGGATTTGAACTCATGACCTTCCGATCAGTGGCCCAATATCTTAACCACTGAGTTACCACTGACTTCTTATAATAGCAAAGTTGATGTTATATTAGATAGTCACAGCACATTCTAATTTCCACTAGCAACAGCATTTAAATAGAGGCTGTGAAAAGGATTGTTCAGACACACCTTATTAGAACAGCACACTATTTTATTCTGAACAGTGTGACATGTCTTGCAGCCTTTGGCACTATGCTCAATGTGCAACTTTTAGTTTCGGTTTGACTCACGAGTCTGAACTCGCTAAAGCTATCAAGAACAAATAGCACACAAATAAGAACACGACAATCTGTGTTGGACTCCTACTGTAGACTGAAGACTTCCAATGCTGATTTGTTACCTTCTCAGGTTTCCGTCTGATGGGTGGAACTCTGTTAAATCCAGGTCTGCGTTGTCGTACTCCTTCGTCGAGGCCGTCACCAACAAAGTCGTCCAGTGACACAAAGTCTGTGAGTAATTCACACACACACACACACAAAAAAGTTCAGACAGTTTTGTCACAATGCAAAATATTACTATTGTAATATCATTCTTAATAATAAAAATAATTTTAAAAAAATTATTATTATTATTATTATTATGAAGGCTTTACATACCACCTTACTCATACCCATGGTCACATTACAACTGAAAAGAAAAAAAAAAAAAAGACACAAAATGCACAAAAACAGACAGGAAGGTAGTCCTTCAAAAGTGGTTGCTGATAATGAACCAAAGAGAAATAGCTGGACACAGTACACACTGCCATGCCAGACAGCACTGCTCAGAACCCTGTGCAATGGATCTACAGAGCTGTACAAGCTCCACAAATACAGGAATGGGTACATTGTGACACCGAAACGAGAACACCAAACTGCAGAAACTGAGGGTCAACCTTCCCCGTCATCGATGAAAGCAGTGGACTCGCCAAAACGCACTGAAGCTCCACCACAACTGGGAACCATCAATCCACACATGGACACAAATATAGCTTTGAAAGTAGTTCTTCCTTCGTGCTTCTTGTTTTTACCATTGTTGCGTGGACCAGGCGCTCTCCTCCGGGCCGGCGAGGTCGAGTGTGGTGTCCTGTTCATGTCTGGGTCGAAGTCGGAGTCATAATCCAGCAGATCGCAGTAGTAGCGCGGTTTAACGGTGCGCTTGGGTTGCTTCCGTAATGATGGGCTCTGACTGTCTCCTCCTACAGAAGCTGCCTCTGTCCCTTCACACTCCTCATTACTCGAGTGACCAGCACTGACTAACGAGCGGCGCCGCTTCATTTGCCCTACACACACAGACACACAGCACAGACAGAGAGAAAGAAAATAAGAGAGCGAGAGAGAGAGTGTCAGCACTATGGGGAGGCTAAGAGCTGAAAAAAAATCAACCTTGGAGTTGTTGCAGGAGAAAGGATTTAATTATTGAGAGTATTTACTGTTCTCTAGTGACTTTTGGTTGAATTTACAGTTCCCAGAGCAACAAGACTCAATAGATAGTGCGCATGATGTGATGTTGAAATGCTTCCAAACCAGATTCAACCACAGAAAGAAAATCCAAGACCATGTACATTCAAATTTATACATAAAGCTTATAATACATAAAGCTTAATTAAATGGAATGTCAGATGAGTAAATGACCCATGAACACTCTGTGTTCTCTGAATATGAAAGCAATTAGTTGTACCAAAAACCAAAGAATGTTTACCTTTATACAGCTTTCCACATAGTCTCATGGCCTTCCTTTCTTCAACCTCATCACACCTCTTAAACCTTTAAGACCGAAGTAGAGAGTTGAGAATTTTAATAATGCAAAAAATATATTTTTTTTTTCATTTTGCATAGGAGATCTGTATGGTTTAGTGTTGTAGTACGATAGTATTCATCAAGTGTATGTGGGCTTTTCACAGTAAAACTACATATTAAACTAAATGAAGACTGTGGTTGACTGCAGTAATCACTTACACACAGCACTGTCTTTTGGTATTAGGGCCACCAAACTTGGGCTTGTCCAGGCAGTTAATGCACTTGCCACAGTCCTCTTCATGAAGGCAGCCTTTACACTGGCCACACCGACGCGCGTGTGCACGGGCTTTGCGAAACTTGGGCGTCCTTTGCTCTTGCATTATAGGACTGTCTGGGTCAGAATGTGACTCCACATCTGTAAATGTAGCACAGTACATAATTATCCATCAGGACAGAACAGACAGATTCTAAACGTCTGCTGAAGAAAAAACAAAAAAATAACAGAAACCCTCATAGAATTTGTAATGGGTTTAATGGTTATAATAGGAATTGTATTGGCTTTAATGGAAACTGTAATGGTCCCTGTGGGTCTCTACTGGTAAATTGGTGGTAAACTGGTTCTACTGGTGGCATGTCCAGTGGATACCATTAAGAACTAATAACAGTAATGGTAAAGGTTTTAATGGTTACCAATGGTATTTGTAGTGGAAACCATTCGAATTTCTGTGATGGTTTCTATTGTTTTGTGTTTTTTTCCCCCATCAGGGAGAATTTGGAAATAAATAGATTAGTTTTTAGAACCACAGCTACAAATGGACTATAGCTGTTACAACACTGTTATAACAGTGAACATGATTTATGATCCTTCTCAATAAATAAATCCTAATCAACAGCATTAACAGTGAGCTTAGCTAAAGTAGACCAATGTTAAACTGCTTTTTATAGGCTCTAGTGCATTAAATCACAGGACCACCATTTATATTTTAATTACCTGGGTTTTTGTTTACTATAGTACCAAGTTTTGATCATATGTAGCATTTCAAATATTCACTTAATGAATGTGACTATGAAGCAGCTTTCTAAAAGTTGAATATTTATACATTTAAAGTAAAACAGGTTTTTAATGTACAATGTGATAGGAAGTGGTCTCTCCTGCATAAGAACAAAGCACAATAAAACTTCCTGGATTTCCTATTTGATGGAAAATTTTGATAATTAACTGTAAATTCAATATTGAGCACAATATTTGTAAATAAGCACATCATTGGCTGATGTGTGTTTGTTAAATATATGGTGAACTGACATAAAAGCTCAGTGGTTAAGAAGTTGGGCTACTGATCGGAAGGTCATGAGTTCAAATCCCAGCACCGCCAAGCTGCCACTGTTGGGCACTTGAGCAAGGCCCTTAACCCTCAAGTGCTCCCCGGGCGCCGCAGCAAAAATGGCTGTCCACTGCTCTGGGTGTGTTCACAGTTTGTAGTGTGTGTGTGTTCACTACTCACAACTTCTAATGTGTGTGCACTAACTTGGATGGGTTAAATGCAGAGGACAAATTCAAAGTATGGGTTACCATACATTGGCCTTCACATGTCACGTTCACTTTATTTTTTCATTTTGACTGTGTTATTACCTTTAGCAGCAGGTGATGGTGAAATGCCTGATCTTTCATGCAGTGGAAGAGCACTGAGTCTGGGGATATCGTCCGGGACAATGGCGCGAGGCTGCCCCAGAACCACAGCTGCGGCTCTGCAAACATGCTTGATGCGTGGACCTCCTCTGGCCGGTTCCTGATGGAAAAAGCAAAGCCAAGCAGAGAAACAGAGATGTGGGGTTAAATGCTATAACTAGATATTAGAGGATCACAGCTTCACTCACTGTTCAGCAACATGAGGACTGCAGAATTACCTGCTCTGGAGAAGCAACAGTCTTGTCAGGACCGGAATCCTTAAGTTGAGTCATCGGTTTTCTGATCTGCCTCTTCCCAGCTGTGATTCGGCCTTCTGACAGGAGCTGTAAAGTCAAAGTATAAGAGATATTTCAATCTTTGTATTGGCAATGTTTGTATGTCAGTAAGTGTATTTGGACAGCATTTGTTTTACACTGAAAGATGAGGTAATTTCATCCTTCACAGATGCTAAACCATAAATTAAAAATATAATAAAGACTTTAAATTGCTTCAGTTATTTTCAATTGATTTTATTTGGATCAGCAGTGTCTGGCATGGATGTTTTTCTGCCACCCCTGAGAAAATAACAGCACAAAGTCATGTTTTTTTTTTTGACGATTTTACACGCAGCCATCTCGCATTGCAAAATGTTCTGAATCATATAGTGTGTAATAGTGTAATGGTGTTTGTCCAGTGAATGTTTAAACACTTCCCACAATCATGAAAATCTCTTTGGGGTAAAATAATTTCTGCTGGTCAAATCACTTCATCGCCTTATTTAATTCACTGTTCAAAGAACTAGCACAAACCCGCAAGATGATTAAACCAGCTCTTATAATAAACACAACTGCTTTTAAAGCCTCACTTTTTATTCTCATTTGAGATCATGTTCATAGTTTTCTTAAAATAAAAAAAAAAACAACTGATGAAGCAATAATGTGGTTATCACCATGTGCGACATAAATATCCAGTTAACCAGAAAAAAAAAACTGCTAGAAACTTGCTTGACGTGTGTATTCATACATATCTTGATGAAAGGGCAGACATGAGACATGAGACTTCACTCTGAGAAATTAACACCATCCACAAAACAGTTTTTAAATGGCATAATTCTTCTCCCGAGTGGTGCAACAAAAAAAGCATTCAATCGATTGTTGGGAGAGTATGAGCTTGAATCCCACTGTATGCCACAATCATCCATGGCTGGGAGTTGGAGGGACGGTGTTACTCTCTCCGTCAATCAGAGTGACACTAGCCAGTCATTACTGTCAGTGAGCTTATGTATGCAAAAGAGGGCAGATAGAGACTTCCTTCCCTGCTAAATAACACAAGCAACAGTACAAAAAGATACAGTGGTTGGCTTCTTGTGTCTCAGAGGAAGCACCTGCTAGTTGATACCTCCCTGTCACTTCCCTGGTTGATAACTCTCATGTAATGGGGAGAAACAGCTAGTGGGTGGGAAGTGGCAATGATTGAAAATAGGAGAGACTAATAATGGGGTTAAAAAAAAAAGAATATAATTTCCTATTTCCACTAACATCTAGGGGAACAAAAACTGGTTTAAAGATTTAAAAACAAACAAAACAAAGTTTTACCCCTGATGACTTGAGTTGTTTCTGCTGATCAATCTTGATGAGCTGAACCTTGGCCTTCTTGAGAAGGTTGAACATGCGTTTGTTGGCACCGGACAGGTGAGGACGCTGGATGACACTTCTCTCCTTCGACTCAATGACGTCCTTACTCTTTTGAGCAAAGCCTCGTTCTGACTTCTGATCTCTTGTATCAGCTTGAAACATGCTATCTATGTCTAATAATAAAAAGACCATAGGTCTACAAGTTATTTACAAATTATTGGAGATTTGGTTGCATGAGATCTATGCTTGTTCCTATGCAACTTGGATGAAATGCCATTGACCAATAAACAATATCAAATATACAGAAGGCTTACCCATGGATTTTTTGGGAAGTGAAATGTCTGTATGGATGGAGAATTCATCTGGCATATCATCCACCTGCTCTTCCTGCTGTTGCGCCAACAACTTGTTGCTGAGAGCACGCACACAGATGGACACTTTACGAACAACCCCAGGAGTGTCAAGATCCTCAATCTTCAGTTTAGCCTTTTCTGCCTTGATATCAGAAAGAGATTGAATTAAACTTGTTTCGTTCTCCAAATCCACCTTTTGTGCTTCAGCAGGGAGTGAAATGGTTTTCCCGGTTTCAACCGGTGGGAGCTTTTTTAGCTTTTTCTTGGTGGGACCAAAGTTTAGTTCATCCTTAAGTTTCTTATACAGCTTTAGGTGTGATGGTGGCTTCTTGAATTTCATGCTTGGCTTCTTTTTCTGAGGTGGATCAATTATTGAATCAAACGAGAAATCTTCTGCAGATAACAAGGCCTCACACTCCTTTTCGATATCTTGGTCAAAGTTCAAAGCACCTGCAGGCTCCAGTACTTGCCAATTAAATCCTGGGTCTCGGAGTAGTGATCTTCTCTTGCCAGAGAACTTATCTTCACCTAGGTTTTCCAAGTCACTTACTGGCTCAAGCTTAGATTCTTCAGCAGAAGACAAATCGAGATCTAACTGAGCTTCAGGTAGTTCCAACAGAAGATCTTCCTCATCCTGTGATGGAAGAGAGGAGGGCTCATCTTTCTCATCACTACCATCTCGTTTCTTTGATTTTGGATTCAATCCCAACTGGTGTCCTTTCTTCTGCGCGTTCCTCCGTGGTAGATCTGACATGTCAGCATCATCCATAAATCTCTTTGGCGTTTTGATCACCCGGGAGGATCGGGCACTGACAACTGGCATTATAAAATGCTTAATGTTTTTAACAAATTTTGTTTTACCAGGCTGGACATCAACAGATTCAGAGTCTGTTTTTTCATCAACAGAGGCCTTTTCTTTTTGATCATTACTTTGAGCACCAAGCTCACGTTCTACTTGCTGTGCGAAAAGCTTTGCCCTCCTTTTTTTGTCTTCAAGAGTGTAAGGAAGACTTGATGAAACATGCCTCTTTCTGTATTTCGTTTTCAGTATGCCAAATAGCTTGGACCGTGCTGGCTCAGAAGCTACGGCTGCTGAGCAAACATCAGTGCCTTCTTCTGTTAACTGTCTTGGGGGCAACCTCTTTCTGCGAGCTTTTAACCTCTGTCCTATCAAAGCTCTACGTCTTTTCTTGCCTTGCTTATTTGGTTGCTGAGCATGATATGGAGGCTCTGCTTGATCAGGGACTGTCATTCGAGGCTCTAAAACCAAGACTTCAGCAGTTTCAGTAGATGGTGCCTCCTTAGTTTTAATCTCTGACTGTGTTTCTGTCGCAGGTTGAGGTGGAAGTGCAGCACAACTGACACTTGAAGGTTCAGCTGCCTCAGACATTGGTGCTTCACATCTTGGGAGGGACCCTTTTGCTTTCGAGACAGCAGCCTGACCAGAGCACTTCCTTGGTTTAGGTTGTTCATGTGATTCTGGTAATTCCCCCACCTTGGGTTTGGTTTCAGTGGCTGGAGCTTCCGTTTCAGCGGCCAGAGCTTCCGTCTCAGCGACCGGAGCTTCCGTCTCAGCGACCGGAGCTTCCGTCTCAGCGACCGGAGCTTCCGTCTCAGCGACCGGAGCTTCCGTCTCAGCGACCGGAGCTTCCGTCTCAGCGACCGGAGCTTCCGTCTCAGCGACTGGAGCTTCTGTTTCAGCGACTGGAGCTTCTGTTTCAGCAATCATTTTAGAATTGGAGTCATCACCAGAAGGTGCACTCTTAGATTTCCTCTTGCAAGTTGTCCAAGGTTTATGCCTTACACGCTTCTTTCGAGGAGAGTTAAGACCCAATCTGCGCCTTGCCTTGGGCATCAAAGGAGTTGTAGTTTCTATCTGGTTCTCCATTTCTGCTGGAGACAGATGATCGGCTTCTTTAGAAACCTCTTTCGTTTTAGGTTTAGTTGCGGCTTGCTGGACTGAAAATGACTGCTTTAAGCTGTTGTGTTTTCCTGGTGAGCACACAACCTTTATCTGAAGAGGAGGAACAAAATCTTTATCCATCGGCTCTAGATCAGTCTCTGCAGCCACCTCTGGATGTATTTCTTTTACAACCTCAGGTGTAACAGAGACCTGAGGCTCCTCCTCATCTTTTCTTAAGGTCACTTCACCATCATTTCTCGACCTTGCCTCCTCATTCCTTCTTGACGTCACATCATTATCCTTTCTCAATCTCTCCTCCTGGTTATCCTTTCTTGAGGTCTCCTCCTCATCTTTTCCAGAGGTCACCTCAGCATTTCTTGAGATCTCATCATCTTTCTCTGTGATATCTGTATTTTCTGGGATTTTGGTAACATTAGCAGTGTTTAACAATTCCTTACTTTCACGCTCCTGCAGAGTGTTCATCTCTGAAGTGTCAGCTGGACTAGATGTGGGTTCTGCTGAAACATCTAGCTCTTTTGCACATTTTGAGGGACATTCTGTCTCTTTGCTAAGGCTTTCTGGTGCTTTGCTTGGATTTTCTTGGGTTGGTGTTTTTAAAGTTTTGCTTTTGCACTTTACCACTGTTAGGGTCCAAATAAACTTACTGCATTTCTTACGTGATCTGGCTTTTGGGTTTCGTATTCGTGTCAATTTTAAGCCTGGGATTCCCACAAAATTGTTCTCTATAGAGTCTCCTGTCGGTTGCTGAGACGAAGAATCACAGTTCTCGTCACTCTTTTCTGGGACTTTGTCTTTCCGATTCCTCTTCTTCCGTTTTTTCTTTTTCTTCCTGGAAGGTGGTTTAGGTTCCTCAACTGTTGACACCTCTAATATCGACTCTGACAAAGTGACCTCATCTTTGTGGTCTCCTGATTGCTCAGTGTGGCTGGAGTCTAATCTGTGCCGTCTCCGAATGACAAGCTTTTTGACTTCTGTGCTTTCTTTTGACATGGTGTCTGTTGGTTCTGCCTTCTTTTCACCACCGTTTGGCTCTACAGTGTCACTACATGATGTTGAACGAGTCTTGCGGGTTGATTTCCTCAACTTTTCGTCTACTTTTGGGTCATCAACCTTTGTATCTGGCACACTCTGGGGAACCGATGCAGATCTCCCTCGCCTTCTTGTAATGACCTCTTCCTTTACCTCAACAGAACTACTTTCCGGGGGTTTTGCACCGCTCTTTAATTTCACTTGCGCAGATGAGTCTATGGCACATTGATTTTCCTTAGTTTCAGACTTCAGTGATGCATCTACCTTTACTCTCCTCTTAGTCACTACCTTGATAGTGATCCTTGGAGCAGATGAAGCATCATCTTTCACAGCGCCTCTTCTTCGTCTTTGTTTTGTAAGCTTATCTGAGGCAGAAACAGCATCTTCAATAGAAACAGCATTACAAGACTCTGTGCTGTGAAGTTCCTGTGTAGATCCAGAATCATCCTGAGGTGCTTGAACCTTCTCTGCAGCTGTGGCTGTTGCAGGAGCTGGTCTCCGACGTACCCTTTTTGATGAATTTGTTGATGCCCGATTACCTAGGAGATTAAAAACAGATTTATAATTTCTGTCATTGCAGCTTCTAAATGAGGATGAAATGATGGCAAATGTACCACTGAATACTAATTGTAATTGTATCCATTATTTTTTTTTATATAATTTTCTCACCATTTTAGGGCTGTGTGCCATGCTAATTAAAAAATTATTAGATTTTCCATCAGTCAGAATGACACCAAAAGCCAAGTGTCTACAGTTCAGCTTATGTTAAATGTAACCTTCAAATCCAATGAAACATCAAATATATTTTAAGAACGGGTTTATGGTGTTTACTCACCAAATATAAAAACAGCTCAAGTGTAAGGATGTATTCTACAGCTAGAAATTTTTTTTTTTTTTTTTTTTTTTTTTTTTTAAACTACACCATGTGTAGTTAAAAAAAAATACATGGTATTAACAAGCAAGGGTTAAAGGGCTCTCCAGCAATTTTTGGTCAAAGGTACATAAATGCTAACCTCAATTCAGTCTAGTCTGAGTGACCCATATTATCCAGTGTTTGTACTGTGATGTCAAAGGTTTAATGTAATTTAATACATATTCATGCCCAAAATAATAATAATAATATGTAATGTCTGACGGTATCAAACTGATTTCTGAATCAACCTGGGCTTAGCACAGAAGTTTCTTTTGTTTCTTTTGAGCTGTAAATCCCTATCTGTTTAATGACCACTCTAACCTCACCAGATGCCCCATTGGAATGCGACACGAACCCCCCTCTACACACACACACACACACACACACACACACACACACACAAGCTTACCTTACACACACAATGGAGAAATCTCTCTCTTTTCAATGTAACGTGTAATTATATGTAATTATTCGATGCCTAAATAGTGTGATGTTATCTTGTTTACATATATTGTGTGTTTATGTAACTAACCTTAATGATTTTAGATAGTTTTAATTTAGTATATCATTTTAAATGTCTGTAACCAGGTTTTATTTGTAATATTCTTTACAAGTCCGTCGAATTTGGTATGTAGTTAATCGTCTCGAGATACCCTGATTGATTATGCATATCATATTGCAATGGGATACATTATTTCATGCTTTCTCTTAATTTCATTTATAATATGGTATAAACCGGCTCCTCCCTGGACATGCAAATCCAACTTCCTGATTGGCCCATAGCCCAAAGAGGCGTGTGCGTTGGTGTTGTCTTTAAAACAACACCACGCTTTGAAACTTTTCTCTCCTCTCAGTCTTCGCTCTTTTCTTCAGTAACTCTTCACTCACACTCTTCCAGTTTCTCTCTCCCCCGGGGCCACGTGTCCCGGAAAGAGGAAGCCAGGATCTCTCTCTCCCGGACAAAGGATGCAACCTCTTTACGGCTCACGCCTTTTTGCAAATGGCGCAACGAACCAGCGAACTTTCAAACCGAAGCTATGCAAGTATAGTTAATGAACCTATATCCGCATTTAAGATTGTACCCCTGTTTACAGGAGATTTAAGTCGTTGCTTGTTTTTGAAAAAGGCTAATTAGTTGTGTTTTTGTCTGTTTCCCTTTTACTTCATTAATTTCTCTCTATACCTTTTCTTTCCTTGTATATAGATGTACATATGTATGTTTTGCTTAGAGTTAGTCGTGTGTATCCATAGTTACATCTAGCTATTAAAATCTATTATCCCACGCTTGATTTTCTCTGTTTTGGTCACGTGATGAGTCCCTTAAACGCTGCATAAGATCTCGATTTCCCGCTCTAATCTTTAATAACAAACTTCGTGGGTTAATTCTTCCTGGCCAGAAGGATAAACTCCCTCTTTAGATTTCATAAAGCTGATCTAGACCACATGCATAGTCATAATTAATTATAATCCGTTGTAGTTAATTATCTATATGTATATGTGCACATACATGAATTCCCTTTTATGGCTGATGTATATTTATAACTGGTCACAACACGCGTTGATTAGATATATAGATATATTTCACGCCATTCAAGCTAATTCCTTATATAAATTGGAGAATACATTTAAACGTGTTAAACATCTTTTAATTTGTTACATAAATTGTAACTGGTGGAGAATTTTTTTTTTAAACGTTGCAGATTCATCCGAGTTACTACACATTCTGGTAGATAACGCGGGCACACTTTAAAACTCGTCTCCTTTAAAAAGGTGCTTTGAATCTAAGCGTGCGCTTCTGTTTCGTTTCATGTTTAAAGTCGATCCATTTCATTATTCTAGAATAATGCTAGTAATGCTTGATTCGTTACAAATAATAATAATAATAATAATAAGTTTAGACAAATTAAGACATTTAGGATGCTCAAAAACCCTGCCAAGAACAGGAGATGGGGAAAAAAGTTCTAAAGTATGAGCATAGCACATTAACAGGATTTACATGTATATGGACAAATCAAAGTACGGTAAGGTAATAAATGTTTTAGACTATTCATTATTATAGCAACATTGCAGGTTGTGTGTCTAATCTTTCACTTACGTTTGGGACGATTTCGTCTGGACCGTTCAGGAACACTGTTGCTTTCATTTTCAGCCTCAAAACCTTTGAATTCAGATCCCTGTAATCCACAACAACAAAAGCACAGACATTAGTATTATTAACTGCAATTATTTGAGTGGGTGTTAGAAATATTTATTCCTCAAGCATTATTTCATTTTAGTCTGCATTAAAAGAATTAACATGTCTTATTAACTATTCTGACATCAGGTGTCAACCATCAAATAGGTGCATTTATTTTGTGTATGTATGTATTACATTTGTTGCTATGCAGCTTTCTCTCTTCCCATCAGTACTAAGAAAGTACTTTGCGAAGTGAACATTCTCAGCACAGCACTGAGATTATAATCTCATCTGTTATGAATGTGTTACACACAGCAGTGTTTTAAACACTAACTTACTGGTCATTTTTTAAGACACACCTACTGTACCATGTTGGGTGAACTTTGTAGGAGGACAAAGTGGCATGCGTGTATAGTTTTTATTACCAGACTGTTCGCAAACTAGCAGTAAAACTGGGGTGTGTCTCATACACTTCAACTAGAGCAACATACACTGCCACGTTAGGGTCATTGCTGCACTGAGAAATGATCCACCACCCAAATATCACCTTGTCCCAGACCATTAAAGACAGGAGGTTAGAGAGAGGCCGAACCGCTGTGCACAACAGATGGATCTCTGTCAATCAGAAAACTCTCTGTGGCTGACATGTTTAAAGTATGAAAATGTCTGGCCTTCTAACAAGACTGCAACTTGTCAGAGCATCATGAAAAAGGAACTGCATTGGGCTACTGATCGGGAGGTCTTAAAGGTCGATTTGCAGAATATTTTGAATAAAATTTTAACAAAGAAAGAAAAATTATGGCACAAAAGACATCAAACATTGCTAAGAACAGAGGTTTAATATTGTACACAAAATGTACTACATGTTTACCATCTTAAAAATAAATAAATAAATGTATAAATTCTCCCACAAATTTGACTCAATAAACAAAGTCTCTGATCTGGGGAAAATAATCAATTGAAACATAAAGCATAATGAAACAAAGCAGTGCCGGAGACATAATTTTAACCCGAAATAGAGCTCCAAAGTCGGCTAAAATGCCTCACGTCTGCAGCTTCTTTCTCTGGCACTGTAAATTGCAGAAGTGTGGGGCTGGTGTTGTTTAAACACTACTGAAGAGTTCTTTTTAACGATTATAACATGGCTGTGTAACCATATAATTTATAATGCATGTCGGTTGTTGTGATCTGAAGATCTGGAGATGTCCAGATGTGACCAGCAAACTCTCTACATATTTTAACTCTATGAAATGTGCAGATTGGGACCTCTGGTTTTCAGACAATGCAATTGAATTAGATCCATAATTAATAGAATGCTAATTTCCACAATGTGAATCGCAAATTTCCAGGATGCACATAGTCACATTTTTGCATTGCAATGCGTCGGGTCACCATGCATCGTTACACCCCTAGACGTGAGTTCAAATTCCAGCACCACCAAGCTGCTTCTGTTGGGTCCTTGTGTAAGACCCTTAACCCTCAACTGCTCAGTTGTATTCCATCTTAATTGTAAGTCGCTTTGGATAAAAGTATCAGCCAAATGAATTAAATGTAAATGAATTAGCTCTCACCCTGAATTACTAAACATACCTGTTGGCTATGTATATACCAAAGTGCAAAAAAAAAAAAAAAAAAAAAAAGAGAGAGAGCGGGAACCTGTCACACATTTCTGTCTAAACACACAAAACATAAAATGCTGGCATGACAAACAGCGTAATAAAAATACTGATTATTACCATCAACTAGCGGTCGACCGATTGATTTTTCCGATTAACTGGCACCGAAAACCAAAAGCTGGAACTATCGGTTATCTGCAAAAATCCACACCAATAGTTTTTCCGGCTTGCGTCCGTTGCAGGAGCAGCTGAGAATGGTCCGTGTTCATTATACAGCACTCTAGACCTCTAGAGGTGAAATAAAAACTATAGTTGAGTTTTTTTTTTTTATTCATTTCGGATGTCTCTATTGTTTTTTTTTTTAATATATATATTTGGAGTGTTACGTTTTGGTTCAGTTTGGATGTATACATTTTATTTATGTTCATATATATTAATATTCATATATTTATTCCATTTTTAAAAATGACAGTACATTTTTATGGTACATTCGGTACTGTTTATTTTTGCAATAAAGTTCAGCAATATTTTAATTCGAGTGTTGTTTTCATTCAGCATCAACATTAAAAACTATCAGTTGATTAATCGGTTAACGGCAGGTACTCCCCAGCTTAGGTATGTGTATCGGTAAAATCCACTATCTGTCAACCTCTACCATCAACCCTGGAATCCTCGTCTCAACCTCCCTTCACTTCAGCCATCAACCCCGGCTGTGAGATAGGACTGATGTTCAGTACGACTTTGTTGACTGTAAACGGCACCATCACAGCCATGTCTTTAAGAGGCGGCTTAATTCAAGTTACCATCTGCATCAGTGGTATACCACAAAAACTAATCTCTACTGAGTATCGGTCTCATGGCTGATTCTCACTTGAAACTGTGTACCAGAACTGAACTGAATCATGAGATTTGGAAATGAATGTGAATGCATGACACAAATTAAAAGCAAACTTAGGGTGCTTTCACATGTGCAGTGTTTAGTATATGTGAATCAAACCATGGTGTTTTCCCCACTTGAAGCAACTTCTTTATGCAGGTGCGGATAACCAGTCTGAGAACGTCCGAGTGACGTGGCCGACTTCAGGGAGTGACCCGAACGGGCTGTGTATTGTGGGTAATATTTTTTTCTGTAGATGTGAGATGCTAAACTGTGCCACAGGGCAGAGCTGTAGGACTACAGAAATGTGATATGTTCTGGAGATTTGCTGGATGCAACACACAAACTGTTTTAAACTAGTATTTGTACACTTGTGTAGTAATTCACTCAGCGCCAGCTCTGCGTTCTCTGTTCAAGGATAATTCTTTTTATTTCTCTGTACACTTGGAAAAAAGGTTTGTTTGCGTTTCTCCATTCCCAATTTTCTGAGCAACAAATGAAAAACTTTCGCACATGCATTCCCAGATGTACACACCCCCATCCAAATACGGAATTTGCTTAAACCATGTTGCCAATACATAAGTAATGGAATCTTGCTGGAAGTCAACCTGGTTACTAAGCTGACAGTTCAGTATCAAAATTCTGCTACTGCCATTGTATCAAAAATGAAAAAGGTGTCGTCAGTGAATCCTTAGTCAATCTGTCTCAACCTTTGCCCTGATTTATAAAGTAGGCCTAATTTAATGCAAACTCGTGTTTTTTAACTGCTAGAAAAGCATGGGACAAATTGCAAAAACAGAAGCAAGACTCATGTTTGCACTTGCCAAGCAACCGCATCATACTGATGTATAGGTTACATGTTTAAAAAAAATAAATAAATTAAAAAAAAAAAAAAAAAAAAAAAACACAACCATGACACAGGATTTGTCATAGAAATTTTAATTATCATCACCAGTCCACAACTGTCATCTCTACCATTTCTTACATCAATCATCCATACCTGCTGCAAGATATGACTGACATTCAGTAGAAGTGTGTGTACTGTAACCAGCAGCACTTTGACAGCTCAGAAACAGCTTGACAAAGGCTACAGTACTATTCTGAGCAGATAAGGTTCCTGGACATTGTAATAGTAATGATACTATTATATCATGTAATAATAGTTATAGTTATATATAATAATGTGGGCAGAGGATGCTTGGAATGATTATGGTTGATTTGTACAGGATAAGTGATCTCTGGGTAAATCACAGAGATGGGAATGTCTTCACGATGTAAGTTCCATGTGTACTACATACACCCTATTTTAATACAAATTGACTGGTTTGACGTTTATTATAACCTCTTGATATAGACATCGTGGCTGTGTAAGTTGCCCGGGATCATTAGTAGGTCATATGACTGTAACATGTATGTACGCTATACCTGTACTAGGAACTCAATAACATGCTTCAAATCCTCAGAGGAATCGCTTCTTTGACAAGTCCTGTCAAAAGCTGTCTATATTTTATTGTTCTGCGTTTTAAATTCGGACGAGACCTGGTTTCGGCAGAAAATGATGGAAAAGAGCACTTCCAAGAGTGACATCTTTCCAGATGTATGTACCGTAAAAAAAGATTGACATGACGGATTCAGACGTAACTACAATCCCAGAGATACTCTTGTAAACAATTACACTAGCCCACCTCCCTGTGAAAAACAAATCCAGTCCGAACAGGTCTTAAGAACTAAAACATTAGGCTAGTTATGTACTCTATATGCAGTTCATATTAAATAAATACATATATAGGAGCTAATCGTTGAAAAAAAAATACTATAAGTTAGCAAACACCGTTCTATACATTAAAAATATGGAGTATTATAAAGACTTGCACATTTTGCAAAAGCAAGACAGTTAGAGATGCAATGCAATAGCATGTAATATTGATGTAGAATTCAACTGTGGTTTATGTTTTATTATGGATATTGTTCTGCATTGCTGCTTCCTAGCTCCTTATCACCCATGTGTCTGTGTACTGTAGCTGTGCTACACTCAGGCCACACACACACACACACACACACACACACCTTTTACTGAACCCACATCAACTTCCTCATCAAAGCAGGCCATGCATTAGATATGCAACGACGAATTTGTAAACCTGCAATTTACAAAGTAGGCAGATCTGGCTCAGTGCGCAAACACACACACACACACACACACACACAGGTCTTATGGCGTTAGCTCCTATGCTACAGTAGCTCGCCCCCTCCCCCTCCTCGATAACACACATATACACACACACACAGTGTTGTGAGCGCAGAAACATTGTTTCCAAAAGCAGTGTAAATGTAGCGTTATGTTCCTGTAAGCAGCAGCGAGCGGATCCCACATCACTAACACTGCACAGCTATAATCTTTACTTCTGATCTAACTTTATTTCATGTTCTGCACCCATTTTATCCACAGATCGGAACTGAAAGCAGGCAGCTAGTCGTTTTTAGCTTGCAGCTCTTGTAATGTCCATTTTGTTCCAATAATGCTAACAAGCTTCTCCACCGCCTACTAAACTTCCACTCAGTGTTAGCAGGCCCGGGATCCTGTGCACTTTCAGATGCAAAGCGAATATCATTTGCAATTCCAGGATAAAAAGCTACCGACCTCTTCGCTTCCACTCGAGCTGTAGCCGGCCTCCCCCAGGCTCTTGTAGCTCGCTTCGATCCCCAGCAAGCGCAGGTGAGACGGGTCCTCTCCGCACGCAAGCGCCAGGCAGCCGCCGGGCCTCGGGCCTCCGCCACCAGTGTCGTCCTGCTCAGTGCCCGAGCGGCCGAGCTGCCACCGCTTCTCCGAGCGCAGGCGGCTCCGCGACGACCAGGGCCGCCCTGGAAAGCGCCCCCGCGCCGCGGCAACGCCGCCCGTCACCCCACCAGCAGCCGCGGCCACCAAGCCGCATCCCGCCGCCGCTGCCATCGTTAGCTTCAACAACACCGATTTACAGAGTAGCTCCGAGTTCAGCGGAGAGGGAAAGCGCCTGATTGGGAGGGGGGGAGTCAGCAAGGCATTGCGGGAAATGGAGGCGCAGACATTTATATATACATGTGTATATATATATATATATATATATATATATATATATATATATATATATATATATATATATATATATATATATATATATATATATAAAACAATATTTTAGCCTATAAAAGAATATCCCTCTTCATTAATGAGTTTTACTGTTTTCATTATAGTGTGAAAAATATATGATAAATGACAAGTAATAAATTAATTTGACCTATTAAATAATTTGTCCTAATAAAAAACTTGACCTATATTATTATTATTATTATTATTATTATTATTATTATTATTATTATTATTATTATGTAAAGGGTGATTTTATTCATTATTTGATCACATTTTATTCATTTTGTTTATAATTATTAATGATCTTTTTGGCTGAGCAGGTTTGCCTCGAACCTCCAGGGTTGGGGGTTCAAATCCCATCCCCGGAGTGGGATTAATTACTTATTAATTATTATTGTTGTTGTTGTTGTTGGTGGTGGTGGTGGTGTTTTTTGTGTACCAGTTTGAGTTTGTCCGACAAGCTAAACCTGTTTGAAACATAATGTATCATATTAACAGCACATTCTCTAAAATATTTCAGTTTATTTTTCAAATGTACATTATTTACACTTGTTTTCACTGTTATTGATGGGATTAAAGCCTTTCATTTCACGTGACCAGCCATATTTATCTAAATAACATTTAAACACCCTTTGCTGACACTATGAGGTGTCACTGTGGAGAACCCGGGCTCTGAACGTCCTACAACTCTCCTCGTGTTAAGAACTACATTTCCCAAGATTCAAACCAGCTCCTGACGTCATATCACACCCATGATGCGGAAGCGGATGTTAGTTATTTCTTCGCCTCAAAGCCATTTTCGACTTCAAACTTGCGTTTTGTGACCAACTGCTTACTGATTCGTGTTGCTAACAGAGGTATTTGTTTTCGTTAACCAGACGCTACAGCTTTAGCTTTCACACCGGGGTGTAAATACGTAGAAAAGGGTGTTTTAGCACGGCTTCCTAGCCACCGTTAGCTAGCCTGTTATTTTCTCATTTGCTTACGCTGATGTGTTGGATACAAAAGCAGCGTACAGCCGCTAGTTAGAGCAGAGGAATAAACAAATGTGGTATTTAATTAAACAGCGCGTAGTATATAATGTGTCAGTGGATGTTCTTGTCGTGTTTTTCTTTTCTTTTTTTTCCTCATTTTTTGATAGTTTGAACATATCTGTATTAAAGTTGATTTGTAGGCCTATATTAGCTTTAAAGCACCGCTTGGGTAGTGAGTGTATTTGTGTAGTACTGCAGTTCGCCGCTAGGTGACAGCAACTTTGCAGTACAGAGAAAACGTAACCACCTATTACTGCATTACCTCCTGATGCTGATTCATGTAATATTTATAATGTTTTGCAGAAAATCATGAATTTGGAGCGCGTTTCCAACGAGGAGAAACTGAATCTTTGCCGAAAATATTATTTGGGTATGTCTTCCTTGAATGAATGACATTTATTTATTTATTTGTTTGTTTGTTTGTTTGTTTGTTTGTTTGTTTTAATTTCCACGGTCAAGATCAACAGGTGTTTTAAAATATCTTTATACTGAATCATAAACCTTGGAATCTTTTTTTTCCCCCTCCAAAATATAATGATATACAGTCCGTGTATAAACAATTCCTTAGTTTACATAATCAAAAGTCGTGTTGAGAAAAAAAAAAAAACTGTTTTCAGGGATTTTATTGAGTACTGACACCTATTTTGTGCTTCAGGTACAATCATCCTAACCTTTACAGCAGGTACTGAGGCATACACTATATGGCCAAAGGTTTGTCGATACCTGACCTTCACACCCATATGTGCTTGTTGAACATCTCATTCCCGATTTATTCCCCCTTTGCTGTTATAATAACCTTCACTCTTCTGGGAAGACTTTCCACTAGATTTTGTAGCATGGCTGTGAGAATTTGCCCATTCAGCCACAAGTAAAGTCGACATTAGTAAAGTCGGGCACTGATGTCAGGAGGGGAGACCTAGGGGTCAGTCAGTGTCCGGTTCATCCCAAAGGTGTTCAGTGGGGTTGAGGTCAGGGCTCTGTGTAGGCCATTCGAGTTCTTCCACGCCAAACTTGGCATACCATGTCTTCATGGAGCTCGCCTTTGTGCACAGGGGCATTGTCATGCTTGAATAGGTTTGGGCCTCCTAGTTCCAGTGAAGGGAAATTGTAATGCTACAGCATACAAAGAGATCCTATACAATTGTGTGCTTCCAGTTTTGTGGCAACAGTTTGGGGAAGAAACATAACTTGGGTGTGATGGTCAGGTGTCCACATACTTTTGGTCATATAGTGTGATTTCACAAACTGATTCACAGGCCTTAAAGTCCAGATTTCACTTAGTGACTTCTCAAAATATTTTTTTTTTATTCTATGGAATTATTTAAAAAAACAAAACAAAAAAACAAGTCATGCTTATATGAAATAAATGCCATTTAAAGTCAATTCATCATATCAAGAAAGCCCTTATGTCAAAGTATGGCTTTAAAGCCTGTGAATCAGTTTGTGGGGGGAAAAAAATTGAAAGTGAACTCTGAACATCTGAAAAATGGAATTTGGTGTTTGCTCTACAGGTGTAATATTAAGTTAAATATTATGTTATACATTTGTGTGATCTTCCAGAGCTGTGTCAATGACATTTAAAAAATAAAAAATAAAAAAAGTTCTAGAAAAATATATGTTGATCATATCTTTAATTTCTTTTTGATTTATGTCTGATTTAGGTGGCTTCGCCTTCCTCCCTTTCCTCTGGCTGGTGAACGTTGTGTGGTTTTTTAAAGAAGCCTTTGTAAAACCCGCCTACACAGAACAACCACAGATCAAAATCTGTGAGTAAGACTTCAAGCAGCTCTTCACACTTCTTAAAGATGACGACGCATTACAGAGCCACAAGCCTGTCTGCTGACTCTTCATATTCTGCATCTACTATAGTTCAAGATTGTGTTGCAAACATTGTTTCTGTAGGATGAGAATTATTAGGAGCTGATTATAAATATATAAATAAGTAAATAAAAACAAGTGTTCTGTTTATATAGTGCCAATTTATACAGGCTCTGTTTCCATTCGTGTTAAAGTTAACACAGTGAAATCTGAGTAAGCAAAAACAGAGCTCATGATGATAAAAAATGATGCATCATATAGCAATTCTAATAAAGTGTAGTTTATGGGCTAATTTCCATATTTAAATACTACAATCTTTGATTAAAAAGCGACTTTCTTGGTACGTGATCTCACACACACTTGCATCCTATACTTGTTGTTCTATAATTAATGTGGTGTTATAGAGATGTTTTGTTAAACCTGTATATGTTTATGAGTAAAGTGTGACTGTGTGACTCTATACAGATGTGAAACGGTCAGCGCTGGGGTTAATGCTGTGGGTGGCTGTGCTCACGACGTGGATCACCATTTTCCAGCATTTCCGAGCACAGTGGGGCGAGGTGGCTGATTATCTCTCTTTCACCATTCCTCTTGGCACACCATAA